>JBBMOE010000001.1:24040500-24297119 GCA_037975065.1 Chaetodon trifasciatus | reverse complement strand
GAGAGAGAGAGAGAGAGAGAGAGAGAGAGAGAGAGAGAGAGAGAGAGAGAGAGCATGAAAGAAGGAGAGAAGCACTTTGAAATGGCTGTTTTTTTCCCTCCATCTCTCTTCCCGGCACATGCTCAATTATTAACCACCCTGACGTCTCTGCCGGGATGGAAACAGAGACAGGCAGACAGACAGAAGGCGGGGCAGAACAAGGAGATACTTCATCAAACATCCAGCTGTGACTCTATACTGACCTTGTGTCCGTTCACTTCAGGGACCCTCTGACAGGGACTGATTGATGGATGCCTCGAGCCTGAGCTGAAAACTCACTTTTTAGGTCCCAAAATCCAGCACATCAATAAATCCCAGAGTTGTTTCTGTTATTTTACCAGGAGGCTATGATTTTACAGGGACACAGGAAGACTTAATGACCATTAATGTCTTCACACAAAAGCATAATTCGAAATATACCAAAGCAATATCGTAGCAGCTTAAAGTAAGCCGAGAATAATTCTGTTTATATAGCACAAGAACGGTCCACTTTCACCTGTGAAAACCTACTTTTGGAGATGCTATTTTGTCATGACAGATTAGTAAAACTGCCAGTCTGCTCCTGCAGCCACAGCAGCCCATTGAGTCCAAAAGTCAGCGGTCCCATGGTCCCATCGCAGCACTGTGTATTGCAGTAGATTAGATTACATAAAGCTTTAATGACCCTCGAGCTGAGAGCTGACTGGGTGGTTAAATTTATTTCAGCAACAATCTACATTAGAACAAAAACTCTTCGATATGATTTGTGTTATAGAAGCAAAGAACGCACAAATGAGGTCTGATTGGACCAGATCAGATAATTTGCCTCATTAAAGGCTTAATTCTCCTCATCCCTCATCTCCTTCGTCTCACCCAGCAGCAGCAGCAGCAGCAGCAGCAGCAGCAGCAGCAGCAGCAGCAGCAGCAGCAGCAGCAGCAGCAGCAGCAGCAGCAGCGTGTAACCCTGTCAGCCTGCAGAGTTACAGCCACATACATTTTTCATGGACCATACCTCCAGCTCTACTGTGTGTGGCTATATGAAAGACTGTCTGGCAGCGCGTCAGAGGGAGGAACAAAAATAGACCCCTGTCTCTGTCCTGATACTTTTTCTTCTAACTGTTAGAGTGATGGAGCTCCTGCCTCGTTCATCTCTATTCACTGCTAATGCCTGAGGAGGAAATTCAGAGTGTTCAGGCTGCAGCTTTTAACACGGGGTGTGTAGCAGCAGTGTTTCTCCAGTGGACAGTGTGTTGTGGGTGTAAATGCTGTGTAAATGCTGTAAACAAAAGCAGAACCCGTTTACCAACAGTGTTTTAAACAATAAATTATGCATCACTTGTCCTTGTGAGGTAAGAATGTTGCCTTTGGTTTTGGCTCAGTCAGGTCTGAAAACATTGTTTCATCTCTGTGTTGATAGTCTTTTTCTGTGCTGATGACAGTGACTGAGCAAGTATGACAAAGACTTTCACGCTTAAACATTGACCAGCGCTGACTGTGGGAACTTTTTCAGGAACTTTTAAAGGAACTCAGAGAACTTCTGCCATCCATCGGGGTCCTAAACTTCAGGGCTGACCCCTTTCACTTTAACACAGCAGCTGGCAAGCAAGACACAGGAACTTCTTATAATGAGGAACCGCAGCCTTTATTCATGCTTAAAATGTAACCTACACTGTGCATTTACTGCCACTAGACAAATTCATCGTTATATTTATCACCAACACACACCTGACTGCTCTGAGCACAGCCACATCCCTCTCTCTCACTCTCTCAGACACAAATTTGGTACGCACACACACTGCACACTGCCTTATTCCTAAAAGAGGCCAGGCAACTCTTTTAGCCATTGGCTATAGGGAGGAAAAGTAAGGAAAGACTGGGTGAGCAGGTGAGGGGTCAAATGTTCAACAAATAGAAATGGTAATTAGCATCCAGCATACAAGCATATAAAATCAATATCAACAACAATATGATCCATTGCAGTGTTTCACTGTGGACATTATCATATGTCAATTAGACATTGCCCAACCCTCATTGAACCATAATTCCTGCTTGTATGAGTGTTAACTTCAGAAAAGGGTCACGTCTGGTGTTAAAAGCTCCTCACTGTTTGACAGTAGCAGCAGAGACTGACCCTGCTGCTACAGAGCAGCCTCAAGATGAGTCCAACAACAAATGGTGACAGAAAAATCCATAAAACTAGAAGAGAATTATGATTGCTCATTCATTTGTTTGAAGACTGACTCTTGTTCAGTGGCCTCTCAGGGCATCGCTAGTAGCCACTATAGGGTCAGAGCTGTGCTGCCTTTACCAAACATGAATAATGTGTGCGTGTTGTTAATGTGGTGTTTCTTCTGGGGACACAACAGGGCTGTTTTTCAGAACCCCAGCGAAATGTTCTCACACTCTCTTATGCTGTTTTGTATTCCTATTGGTGTACTAACCTCCCTCTCTCTCTCCTCCTCTCTGTCTCTGTCTCTCTCTCCCAGTCTTTCTTGTTTGAAATCAAAGCTCCGCAGTCATCATGGCAGACGAATCAGACATGCGCAACGAGCTGGCTGACCTGCAGACACGCGCAGACGAAATAGCCGATGAGGTACAGTAGAGGACGCACATTAAACACCTGTGTTCACCTGGATAAACAAGCTTACATACTGACTCACACAGCAACACGGACTGTTATGTACTCTGCCATTTGTGTGCAACTCACAGTAGCGCCTAGCACAGTAGCACTGTGAGTTCAGTTCAGTGAAATGGAATATCCATATGATCCTGTGTTACCTGCTGAAGAGGCTGCTAGAGTTAAAAGTTTAAATATAGTAACTTATAACTCTCCCAGCATTTATTTTGGGTCTAGTTTGTAACTATGCACCTTGATAACATTTATCACATTCAACAAAACCCTCTAATATCCTCAAGTATTGCTTGTTATATACACTCTTTAAATTTCAATTAATTTCATTATTAATCAGTTCACATCTACTGTCACGGCTAAAAGCAGAAAAAGAGGGAAATGTAAGGACTTTTTCTGCAAAACAGGTTTTTGGTCTGTGGCAGGCAGTTCTAACATGACATTTCAAAATGACCTGTTCTCATAAGGGCACAAATGTATCCCCAAAGCCTCCAGGCTGACAGACACAGCTGCTTTAATGTGACCCTCCCTTGTTTTAGTAATTTGTTCACTAAGTCTCTTTCATCAAGACTGTGCTTTTTTTGGAGAAGGGAGAACTTTGCCCTTTTTAATGAGTTGAGAGGAGCTCAGGAAGAGCAGATAATTCTGTGCAGCAGAATAATGGAGCAGCTCAAATGGCCTTATTAAACATTCATGAGGAGATAATGCAAGGCCAAGAGAAGCACCGTGGATGTTAGGGGAGGGAAGGGAGGGAGAAATAAGGAAGGCAGGGATTGATGGATAGATGGTCGATGGAGCAACAGTGGGGCAAAGGAGAAGCAGGAGACGAGGAGATAACAAAGAAGGAAGGAGTGAAGTGAGGATTAGGAATGACTGTTTGGTCTAAGAAATGGATGAGATTTGGAAGGATCCTTCAGAGGGTAGAAAGCTGGCAAACAAAAGGTAGAAATCAGATAATTAATCCAGGGATCAGAGGAGAGAAGATTAATCAAGATTAATTATATGAGTTATATGAGTGTCAGCATTTTTTTCTGTCTAGACATTCGAATGAACTGTATTAGTGGAGCTTTGTTCACCTTTCACATGTGTTTTTTAAACCTGTATTATTCCATCTTGGCGCACTGAGATGTCCTTCTGACATTTACAGTCACAGGTGGTGTGCTGTATGTCTGCATTCGCTCTCTTGTGGACTCTCAGCTGATCATTTGCTCTCTCTTTCTCACCCTGCAGTCTCTGGAGAGCACTCGGCGTATGCTGGCTCTGGTCGAGGAGGTGAGTCCAATGATCCAGTGACACACATCACACTACCAGTCCCACTCACGTGATTACACAAGCAACCATTTGTCTTGCCGACATTCTCCAATAGCTGTCCCATGCTAACTAATAAAGATGAAGCCTGGTTTGGCTTTAGAGTATATAGAGAGTATATTTTCCCTGGGATTCAGTCAGCTCATAGATCAGTTCTTTAGCGCTCAGTATATTAAGCAGTCTGCATCGTTAACACTATTAAAGAATTCAGGACTTGAGCTGTTTATCCACAAATTGAGTGAACAGTCTCAGCCGAGGAAGTCTGACTTGAGTTAACGTATCAACAGACTGGGCCTTTAACAATATGCCAGGAAAAGGTATTATTAATTAGTTAGTTTTAAGCTTGTTTTGCTGTTTTACTGTCATTAGAGTGTGTGTCAGGCCTTTAGCTCCTGCTACCGGCTTGAGAGACATGGCCCTGCTCTAACCCCTGGACCAGCCACCATGTCTTAATTAGACAAAGCCGTGAGGGACAGAGCGAAACCCGAGGCTGACCTAAACACTGACCTGCTCGACAGACAAGCCTTTTCACTGGCAGCATCTGAGTATTTGACCTTTGAAGTTAATGCCAAAGGAATGCCATTTGTTCGTTCTGGTAGTCTCTGATGGGAAATGTCCTGCGGTTTGCTAGTACTGTGTGTTTCCTTCTGATGCTCCCAGATGGTAGTTCTTGAGTTGAAACCAGCAGAAGACAGAGACACAAACAGGAACTGTGTCATGTTTTGGCATCTTTTCTCCTCTGACAACATGCTCTTTATCCCTTTCACTTTGCACCTGTCCAGAGAAACAGACTCAGTGTAGACTGCAATGAAGCAATAATGAAACATAACTTTATCTATCAGTCAATCTGTCTATTTTCAAGCATATATATATATTTAAATTCTTATTTTCTATGTTATTAAAGTGATGAAAGTGATTCTGTTTTGACAGTATGGTGAACCTTTTCTCCCGGTGAATTGTGTGGACATGCTAATACTCCATGACCTCTGTGTTAAAAGGGCTTATGCTTACGCTAATTGAGAACGGTGAGAGCAGGAAGCACACACACGTCCAGTGATCTCTCTGAGATCTCTGCAGTGATACATGCTTGTTTCGGCCTGTCCAGACCTGATGGTGAGCTCAAACCATGTCAGATGACACATTCTCAAAATGAGTTTTGATACCATGTGTTCTGCTTGAAAACCATTGCAGGACAGTGACATCGTTTAGTTTAAGCTGTCCTGTGCTTTCTCTGTAAAACTGAAACAACACCCTGATTATTATGATTACCACATATCATTATCATGCATTATTATAAGAAGGCTATGGGGGAAAAATAATGGACCTCACACAAACAAGCAAGCAAACCAGAAGGTTTGATACCACTTCAACTTTAACTTGGCATCTAAACACCATATTTTTAACCACAGAACGCAGTTGGTCATTGAAGTCAGGAAATGAAAAAGAATCTTCAGTACTCCAGATTTGCTTTGCTGAAGTTTTTGTGTATTTTCTTCCTCTGGAAAGCCTTCTTCTTCATGATGTTGATTTACACGCCTTCATATATTCATATTTATCTGCGTGATGTCTCTTCAAATTAAAGTCATCGCTGATTTCACTCTTGAAACACTCCACACTTGAAATGTATCACTCATTTAGCATAACACACCTCCAGCTGCTGTGGCTGCTGTGATGTGTCATCTTCACAGCAGGTCGCACAAAGTGTGTTCATGCAGGTATGATTTTTTTGCATAAGTTGGATGATTTTTGGGTGGTCTTTGCTACTTTGACCAATAATTATAACTAACAGCTGGACTGATGTATCCTTACATGAATCAAGGAGGAAAAATAGCCTGGCTGTAAGTAATCATAAGAAATTACAGAAGAGTTTAAACTACTGGCTTCACTTCATAGATGAATGTCATTAAACCCTGTGACATCTTTTCCCCCCTGTTGTTTTGGTGGCAATTACTCAATTACACTTAATCAGTAATGACTTTACATTGTGAGAATACATCCATCCTGAGTGCTACACGAGGATAACTCCACATCCTTAACAGAGAAAATTAGCTTGTCGAATAAATCCACCCCTTCCCTCTTTAATCCTCCTCTCTTCCTCTAGAAATCGTCTCTTACATGATCCTTTAAGGATCATACCCACACTGTTACTGCACTGCAGCTCTGACTCTTACTCTTTTTACTCCGTTCGTCATAATGTGGAAGCTTTTTCTACTTTTGTACTCAGTAAGTCACTGGTTGAACTCATCAGCCTAATACCTAAAATGTAATTGTAGCATCCATGCAGGACCTGCATCATAATATCATTATGCATGTATTCTTATTTGAAATGCATGAGACAGAGCAACATAGTGCAATCAATTTATATGAAATGCAAATTTACAACCTGAATACACCTGCAAATGCAAACAAACAAGTGGTGATAGTGATGCTGGTACTGTCTATTCTTCTATGTCTTTTCTTTTGTATGAAGTATAATAATTCATTTGAATCAATGTCCACCTCTGTGGCAGCAGGGAGTGTCTCCTGATGTACACTTCTTTGGATAAACAGTATGTACTGTACACAGGTGTTACTATAGTAAGTTCATTCTTTTATTACTGTAATGGCCATGAACAAAAAGACTGCATAACAATGTCACTTCATGGTCTGACCATAGAAACCCTCACAGTGAGTGATGCTATGTGTCCTATTCTCATGCAAATGGAAATTCACACACTGTAGCAGCACCTTAGGAGCTAATTACTCTGACAACCAAACCCCAGAGTGCTGGAAGCCAGATTTTGCGAGTTGGTTCCAGTTTCATTCCAGCTTCAGACAACCAGCTTCAGGCTATAGTTTTATATTTAATAATTCTCCTAATATTTAATTCTATACATGCAATGTTAGCAGCATGATTAGCAGCATGAATCTCATCTACAGTGTGTAAAGTTTATCCACAGTGGAGAGAGAGTGGTTTGCTTATTGGAAATGAATGACCTTTGTTGTGCAACACACGTGATGATTTTTCTGAAAAGGTTACAACCTTCTTCCTTGATAAAACCTGCTCAGAGAGGAGATACTGAGGTTCTTATGAAAATGGTTATCTTCACACCAGGACTGCCGGGAACAGAAATGAGAAACTGCTTGGTGGCTGAGAATGAAATGTGAAGAAAGTGGGTGAGCGAGATGGAAAAAAAGAAAGTGAGACAGAGATGGACATAGGAGGGACGAGGGATGAGATGATGACAGTGAAAGATAACCACAGGGGCAGAGGGACATCAAGCCCAAATCCAATGCCTCTGTGGAGCAGAGATCTGATTTGACGAGCAGCATCAGGCCTGAAGTCAGACGACACATTACATAAGATGGACAGGATATTATATTCATGCAGGCTGTGACCACCTCCACACCATTACGTCTGTTTGGAGTCTTCAAACTGGTTTTCAGTGACAGAAGAAGCATCGTGTTGTACTGTGGATTTGATTTCAAAGTGGATTTTCAGGGGGGATATTTTAAAAATCTCACTTATTTGCTTGTTGCTATCAGTATTAGATGAGACGATTGGTACCACTCTCATGTCTGTGCAGTACATATGAAGCTATGCCATCGGCTGGTTTGTTTAGCCTACCAAAAACACTGAAAAGGGGGAACTGCTCAACTTGCTCAGTCCGAAGATAATAAAATCACCCAGCTCCTCTAAACCTCACTCGTAAAGATGTTTTATCTGTTTTGTTTAATCCATACAAAATCCGTATGTACATAAAAAGCCTGTTTCTCAAAATGTTGAACTTTTTTTTTCTGACATTTTAAGCTAATGAAGCTGATTACCTTTAAGCTAATAAGAAATAAATGAACCCAAAATGCACAATGTGCACATGTTTATCTGTGATATTAACTCTAAATTGCTCATAATACTTCATTTTATTTTTATTGCATAATTCATTATCTATATATAATTTCTAGGACAGTGAATTTTTGGGCCACCTAATAAAACAAACAAAAGCAAACTTCAGCTGATCATTTGAGTGGTATTTAATTGCGAAATGTGTAGCTCCAGTAGATTTGTATTTATCAGATATCACCTCAGGCCCTGGTTGACCAATAGCAGGGCAGCAGGTGGATCACGCTGATGCAGTCGTCTCCATAGTGACTGAATTAGAATAGATTCCAGGAGACAGAAGAGTGGACATCTCAACGAAAAATCAATACTAGGCTACCGTTAATGTTAACTGACCTTGTATTGCCTTTGGCTTTTCTTAACACTGTTAATGCAGTGCAAAGCTTCAATGATTGTGCTTTCTTTGAGGATCATGACTGATGCAGACAACGCCTTTAATTCACCTCACATTTAAGACAACATGGTTTTGGGGCATAGCAAAATTAAAACACAACTTGAAGACAGCATTACCGCCTACCTTAATAGTCAGCTAAATGTACTTAAGACTCACATTTTCAAAGAGGACTGCTTCACATCGGCGCTGCTGCCAAGCATAGAAACGAGGAACAAAGAAAGAATGATGAGTTTAAGATATTCATTGCTGGTGGTGTCTGGAAAAGTGGACGCCACCTTCATGTTCATTTCCTGGACAGAAAATGAATTTGGGAAAAACTGCTGAAAAATGTTGGGGTCCTCAGCAGAGATTCTGTGACTCACAGCATCACAGCAAAGTGTGAAAAAGACCTGTTTGTGCGCATTTAATGAGCCATACAGAAAGATGTGATGTCATCGCATCAGACTATGCCAGTTGGCGTGGGCAAATATCCTGTCCTGTAGTTCAGAGCCATGACTGCCCTCCCATGACATGTCCTGTGATTCCTAAAGGGTAAACAAGCAGTTCAGCATGTAGCTGTTTGCTCTGCTGAAGTTTCTGAGCTCAGGATTCTTTAATTCTCATTCATTTGTCCCCAGAGCTCATGGAAATGAACTGCTTTTCTCCTTCGAAATTGATTTGTAGTCATCTGGACAATGCTTTCTTGATCAACAGTTCACACTGATACAGATCCATGGTCAGTGGCAGATGTCTTTGGCAGTTGGTGTGACTGATACTAATATCAGTGGCATGTCCAACAGGCCTGTAGCACTGCTCTCTATCACTGCTCCAAGAAGGTCAGAGCACACTTTGATCCAAACTAGCTGATGCATGAACTGAACGGCCTTTCTGAGCGGTCAGCTGTTGTTTTGTCGTGTGCGCAGTGGTTAATGTGGTTGTTGTGTGCTCACTGAAGTGTGTTATTATGTGACGAAGCCCATGCATAGAGAAGTAACAGCGTGTGTGTTCATGTGTTGTGTGTGCCTGTGTGATTGAGCGTGTGCCAGCGCTGTAAGCCAAATCAAAATGTTACATTACTGGAGCTTTGTCAACAAATCTGTGGTACCAGCCCAGTGCACCTAACAAATATAGCACATGCCATTTGGTGGACGAGTTTGTCCCAGGAATCTGTGCAGGATCATGTATGTATATTTCTGGCATTTTGAGAGGTTTGCAGTTTTGTCTTACACCTGTTGATTTGTTGGATGTCTGTCTCTATGTGAGACATGCTTCTGAGACAGGGCTGTAAAAATAAACTTGGCGGACAGTCTCAAAGGGTCTCCTGAGCCTGGAACCACCTGGTTTATCCACCTCCCCAGTACACTGTACAGGTCATATGTTATGTTGTGAGCAAGTAAAGCTCCTAATGTCATATGTTGCCATTTTCTGTCCATTTCAGAATAAGATTGTAATGACGAGCAGAGGTCATTTCCTCTCTCTCTAGTTGTATTTGCATGACTTTGCTCCATTCTTGGGTCAAATATAATAAATCTCTCCATTTATTTGTTGACTGATGACTGTTTACTGTTTCCGTGTGAAGGAATACATGTTGGAAAATATGATTACTTGCTCTCTTGTTGAGAGTTTGATGAGAAGATCAATACCACTCGCATGTTTGCCCGCTAAATGTGGAGCTAAAGCCAGCTGGTGGTTAACTGAGCTGAGTATAAAGACTGAAAACAGCTAGCCTGGCTTTGTCAGAAGGTAAATTAAATCTTACATCAAGCACCTTTAAAGCTCGCCAATTATCCGAACAAAAACCAAAGCCGAAAAAAGACAAGTTGTCATTTAACATTTTAGCTTCAGAGGTGCTGGTAAATGAATTCTGTGACCTTTGGACAGAGCCAAATTAACTGTTTCCCCGCTCAGCAAATGGTCTCCTGACTTTGGCTTCGTATTTAGCGCACAGATATCAGAGCAGTGTGAATCTTCAGTCCAGCTTATGGCAAGAAAGCGATTAAGTATATTTCCCAAAATGTCAAAATATTCCTTTCAAGTCAAGCTGTCTCAGTTGTGCCAGACGATATCAGTCACACTCCAAAAAGTGATTTCAGATTGTAATTTGACCCACCCCTGCTGTCCTGATAGCTCTGCTCTGTTCTGCTCTGTTGACCTTCGCTGATCTGTCCCTTTTCTTCCTCTCTCCCCCGACTTCTCTTCTTCTCTTTCTTTTTTCATCTGTCTGTCTGTCTGTTAGAGTAAAGATGCCGGCATCAGGACTCTGGTCATGTTGGATGAACAAGGAGGTAAGTTGATAGGGAGAGAACACTAAACACTGTCTCTCTAACTAACAGCTGTCTTCACTTTTAATCTGCTCTGCTAGCAGTTCTCTCTTGCAGTTATTCAGTGCTGTGTAATGGGAGAGATGTCATCAGCAGTGCGTCCAGAATAACAGTCAAATTTACAACCCAGAGGAAAATGGCCTTTATGGTTTTAGAATGACTAAAGCCAAGGGAGAGTTTATTGCTTTGTGAGCTTCTGCAAAGTTTTAAAAATATCTTCAGCTGCAGTCTGAGCTAATGTGGCTAAAATGGTTATACTGGATGTAGTTGTTGAGCTAGCCTCCTGCTTTGCCTCCCTACTGCTACACCTTTATGCTCACATTATTTGTCAGACAAAAGCATGTATATTGACTTAACCTTACTGATTATATTGTAGCTAACTTTTAAGCACTAGAAGAAGAACATAAGCAAACTCCAAAGCAAATACATCAATGCTCTCTGAAACCTTGTTGCCGTGTTCACGTGGGATTCTCCGAGGAACAGATGTACAGATATTCTGATAAACCACCCACTGGTGCTTATTGGCTGAGTGTCAGCTGTTATTTATTAGCATGTATGAGAATATATGATGGCCTGCTGCAGCCCTCCTCAGCAAAATTAAACCTATTTTAACATGAGATGTGGCATAAATTGCCTTCACTATTTTGGAAAGGCTGCGGTGCTTGACTCTGCGGGCTGTGACTGTGCAGGAGGAGCAGATACACATGAGCAGAGTGCGACAAAAACTGCTAATTTTGTCTGCTCCACCAGTTGGTTTGAATTTCATAGTCTTCTTTTATTCTGAAAATCTTGGTCGAAGCAGCCAAGGTCACAGGTTTGATCCACATGGCAGTCAAGTTAAGTGTAGGAACACACTGACACTGACAGCGTGTGTGTGTGCGCGCGCGTCTTCACTGTCATCAGATTAATGTTTTTAAGACTTAAAGGGACATTCCATGTTTTTCCTGCTTGTACCTGCATTAACCCAGCTGCTCTTTTGTGGGTACATGTGTAGATTCAAGGCACATTCATTGGGTATAGAATATCTAACACAGTACATGTAGCGGATGTATATGTATGTGTATTACCAAAGGTTTCTGTACAGCTGCATGCATGAAAGAGCAGCCTAATTGGCCTGTCAAAGGAACATATAGCCTGTTTCTCCTCTCTCTCTCTTTCTCTTTCCTCCTGTCTTCTTCAACCCCCCGCCCCCCAAGAAATGGCTGCCACAGCGCACAGCTCACTGCTGTTAGCGCAGGACAGCAATCAATTCACAGATTTAAATTACCTCTGCCTCTCAGCAAATGTCCTCTTAACCTGATCCCCCATCTGTCTCTCTCTCTCTCTCTCTCTCTCTCTCTCTGTCTCTCTCTCTCTCTCTCTGTTTCTTCCCTTCTCTTCTTTTCTCTCTTTCATACTCCTTCTCTTCTTTCCCACCAGCCCCAGCTCTCATCCCCCTCACTTTTCCATCTTGACCTCTGCGTTCTTCCTCTCCTGTTCCTTTGCCTGGGGATCGCTTCGGTTACAATAATGATGGAGCTCTTTTCTTGTCTGTCTTTCTTGTCATTAGGTTGTACTTTTTACATCAAGAATTCCTTCGTATATTGCTAAAAAAAAAAAAAAAAAAAGAAAAAAAGACCCAGTAAGTGGTGTGAGTGGGATGCTATCCCCTTTGTTAGCCAAATGACCAAAATGCATCCCCCTTGTTAACGTGCCATCCCCTCTCTCCATCCTCTAGTAGCACAGAGAGCACAGAGAGAGAGTTGTTGTTTGTTGAGTTTAGTCTGGCCCGCCTGATTCACTGATCCTTTATCTGACTGAGGTCTGAACAAGTTAGAATCTACAGCCCCCGACCACAAAATATCAGCAGCCTAACTGTGCTGCGTATTGATTAACCCACAGTGCTGTCTGTGATCCTGAGGTAGCAGATGGATTTGTAATTGCGCCTTTTTCTCTCAGTCTACCCCTTTGTTAGTTTCATCTTGAATCTGTAATATTCTCTAAACTATATACTATAAATACTCAATTCTATACTATATTGTAGCCTATACGCTCTCCAGGTTAGTGTCACCTTCATGATCAGAGGGACGAGTAGAAACTCTGATATTTCTGTGATCATGTGTTAGGACTGTCCACTCAATTAAAAAATGAACAAATCAGCCCATGCTCATAAGTAATAGCTTGCCAAGTCTGTGGTAATTAATACAGTTCTTTTGAGCTATAAACTAGGCAGAAACTAATTCCTCTGTCCTTTACACATGCACATACACACACATACACAGTAGGAGGAGATTTGTCATTTTTTGCAATGATGTATTACCTGAGGTTGAGGTCTCACTGCAGCTAATGAGTCCCTCCCTGCTTGGCTGTTACATACATGTTGACCTGAATTACACCTCAGTCAGGGCTGATGGATTGCAGCAATGGCGCAGTGACCAGCAACTCGCAACATTTTAGCTCTGAGTATAAAACACTGGTTTGACTGTCTCGTGCAGTCTGCAAATGTACAAGGAGTGTGGCTGATTTTTGTTCAGAATGGGGAATGTTAATCGCCTTAAACTGGAGATTGCAGTGTTTACATCTTTTTATTGACCACTTCATCATTATGGGACCATTACGGCTTGTCCCTGTGACTCTCCTCTTTTTCTGTTACTCTCGGATCAGTGATCAACGCTGACAACCACAAAACAGATTGACTTAAAAACCACCAGCTATTGACACAGTAAAACAGCTACTCTGGATGTTTTCCAGGAACTGAGTAGCACACATCAATGTCTCATTTACATTCATTTTCATTTCATGACACCGAGTAAAGTGAATTAAAGAGGTAGAACATACAGTTTAAGAGTTATCCATCACAAAAGACTCTTGTGGATAATGTAACAACCCTGCAGGTTTATGTTATGGCCACCCATTTTAATTATTTCAACTTCATTTCTGAGACATCATGTTTTGTCATTTTGGCATGGCTGACGACTCCAAATACAACATAACCATGATCCTCGGCCGCTGTTGCCATGGAGAAGGAGGTAGTCACAGGCACTAATCAAAGTGCTAAACAATTCAGAACGCTTCGTCTGTGAAAACTGAATTGATTTAAGATGCAGGTTGTGTTTTCAGTGTTTTTTCATCATTGTAATCTTTAGCTTTGTCCCACCATTAGAGGCAGCAAGGTCTTTCATTTCTGTAGAAAAAGGTGAACTATAATAATGATATCACATGTGTTGATAGGCCTTTTTACACAGCAGACATCCTAAGATGTCCCTGTAATGATGGTTATTGATGGCTGAATTCCATTCAGCTGCTCCAGTTTCAGGCTCCTGATCTTGTGCCTGTCACACTGTCGTGGCTCTGTGGGACACTCGAATAGAACAGAGGCATCGTTAATGTTATCAGTGCAACGCCTGTGCTTATCCTACTACAGTAAGTCAAAATGTCTGCTGTAAAAAAGGTCTATTGTGGTCACTCCTCGCTGTTTTGAATGATTCTGCTTTCTAACTGGTTAAAGCTGTGACTAACTACAGGAGGGGACGGGAGGCCTTCACACTATAATCCTCAGACGGAGGGGAGGAGGCAGGTTAAGTCTGGCCTGGCTGTCCGAGGCTGACGAGATAAACTGTGCCTCCCTCTCTCACGTTCCTCCTCTACTCAATCCCTTGCCTGGGATTACTGCTGGAGGCCATTTAGTTGTCGTGTGTAGCACTTTGTTGGTAAACTCCACTGACACATTTCTACCGTACAGCTAAGTGATAGAATTCATCTGAATCATTTCTCCTGATCCTCTCTCCTCAGCTTTTGAGATCCACCTTTTCTTCTTCTTGAAAAGTTTGTTCCATTTCTCAGTGTAAACTGCTCCAGCTTTAGAGGGGGTAAGATAGGTGAAAGAGGAGAGATTTCCTTTTCAGCAGGTCTTGGTTGTGGATTAGTAGCCCTCGTTTCTAAAGATCTTGAGCCAGTGTTACTATACGATCATCTATGTCCTCTATGCTACAACGTGACCAATCAGACCTCAGGAATCCTGCAAGGCATAAAGGTCCCTTTCCACTGATGGATATTACTGCTCTCCTGTCCTTTCACCATTAACCATCCAGAGAGAGAGGATGTGCCCTTGAATCTGAGCTTTTTATAGCTCTGTGACCATCTGAGTAAAGACGCAGTGGTGACTTCATGTGCCCAAATGATGCTTTTCATCACATTCATGAAACCCTTACTCAGATCAGCAACATGTCCTTTTGGATGGAGGTAGGAAACAAAGATCCAAGGAAAGAAGCTTGCGTGCAAAGCAATAGAGGAAGAACAAATCAAGTTCATTTGTTTTTTAGACAGCAGAAATACCCAACTATTCTTGTAGCTTGTTGCCTGCTTTGCCTTCTGCATCTAGCCAAATCGTTTTGCCTCCTGCGCTGTAGTGTAGAGCCACCCTCAAAAAACAAAACAGTCCCATTTATTTCACTACTCTCATGCCTTTGTCCTCACCAGAACAACTTGATCGTGTGGAGGAGGGCATGAACAAGGTGAACGCAGACCTGAAGGAGGCCGAGAAAGATTTAAAAGATATAGGACAATGCTGTGGTCTGATATGCCCATGTATTAAAAAGTAGGTACCGGCCAGGAGCCCCGAGCTCTTGCCTGTCCAGTGCTGGTGGTGGTGGTGATGTCTGATGTCTCTCTTGTCACAGTCAATGTCTTTTTTTGTCTCTTTTCCTTTGTCTCCCCTCTCTACTCCCCTCCCTTCCTTCCACCCATGACTTCTTCCTCCTCTCTTTTCTTCTCATGTGCTTTCGTTCTTTTGCTGGGAAAAATGACAATGTGTTGGTAATCAGAGCAACTGGAGCGCATCGAGGAGGGGATGGACCAAATCAATAAGGACATGAAGGATGCAGAAAAGAATTTGAACAATCTAGGACAGTTCTGTGGTCTATGTTCATGTCCCTGTAACAAGTAGGTGCTGCCTGTGCTGCCTGACTGCATGTGTTTCAGTGCCTGCCTTCCTGCCTCTCTATCCGTCTGCCTGCTTCTGGTGTATAGATCACGGTGAAGTGTGGTGTGAGCAGTGAGGCCCATAGCCACAACACACACTCGGAACAGGCACCAGCACGGCATGCATGTGTGTGGGTGTGTCTGCTTAAGTTAAGACTGAGATAAAGTGAACGAGTGTGTGCATGCATGAACAACACACACGTCCGCACAACAGGTCTGATGCCACTTGATTTGCTCTCCAGCCTCCATGGCTGTTGTCCTCAAAAGCCCTTCATTCCACATTGGATGAGACATTCTCTTCCAGCAGGGAGCAGCATCAGCAGGGATCTGGGCCAGGACACCCACCAACCCCCTAAACCCCACCCAAGCCCCCACCCCAACACCCTGCAGCATGATCCATTATGCTGTGTACAAAAACTCACCAAAGAATCGATTAACTAGGTGCCTTCTACTCCAAATGACTGATTTGAATTTTATCCATTTTGCTGCCATTTGGAAAACTATTCATGTTGGTGTTTGACATGTTTTTACATGAGCTAATGGGAATATTTTAGTGCTCTATATTGATACTTGCAGATAAGCAATCTGACGAGTCAGTTAGATCAGTCAGAATAGTTTGACATTTTAGGAAATATCATTGATACTACTTTCATGTCTGTGTGCTAAATACATAGCTGGAACCAGCATGAAGTCTCAGCATAAAGACTGGAAAGGAGGAAACAGCCAGCCTGGCTCTTTCATAGATAACAAAATCCACCTCTTAACCTCTGAAGAGAACCAGGCCTGCCTTTCCTCCCGTTAACAGCCTTTGAGCCAAGCTAAGCTAACTGTCCTGCTGGTGGTGGTTTCATATTCAGCACACAGTCATGAGAGTGGTGTCAATTTTTTCATCTAATCTCTGCAAGAAAGTGAAAAGGCATGTTTCCCAAATGTCTAACTATACCTTTAATTTTTAATTAGATGTGATTTGTTACTGAATGTATGTTCTTTTCTAATGAAGGCTTTTTAGACAGTACACATAGTATTATTCTATCACTTATCAGTGCAGTACAGTAACTTTATAATCAAACACTAACAATAATTGTGAAGCAATGAGAGCTGCTAAAATGTCTTTCTCTTCTACACACCAACTTTGGCACATGACCCTCATGTTGCAAGTTTAATCATAGGATGCCTCAATTGGCCCCTGCCTCTCTTCCCTCAGGACGGTCCTACATCATGAAGTATCATACAAGAGTGAGGCAAACTTGTTTTCTGGGCACACTCAGTATCAGGTGCTATCATTTAGATATTAAAGCTCTTAAATCCTATTTCTGTACTCTGAAAGCTTTGATATGAAGGTGGATTCCCAATGCCAGTTTTGCCGAACTCCTGTGTGATCTGTTCTCTGGCCCTCAACAGCCAAACTATGGCCGCTGAGTCATGTCTGAGCGTATTATACTCTGGGACCAGTGCATGTACTGTATACAGTTGTCTATCTCAGAGCTATAGAAAACACAAGTGGCTGACAAACCAAGAGATAAATGACGATATTGCCACAGTTTGTAGAAAGAGATTTCTCAGATATTCTTGTGGGGTTTAATTAAGTGATGCCTCAACAATAAACCAAATGCAGTATGTGGAGTGCACCTACTGTACGTTAGTCCAGTATTAGTGTAGAATGTTCAAGGTTTTTTTGTCTTCTTGATGAAAAGCTTAAACAGAACTAAACAAACCTTGATTATTTGTGTTTGATCTGGCCTCGGATGGTCAATTTTAGTACTTCTTTTTCTTTGCATTGACCGTGTACTACCACAATTTTTATATCCATCCTGGAGATTAAATATATCAGTAGACATCTTAACATCAGCCTTTTTTTTCTCCAAAACAGGGCTTAACAGGATCTTGAAAGTAGCACATGTAACTAATCTGCTTTATTTGCATCACAGCCATCATTTTGTAGGAGCTGGTGTCAGTGTTTTTGTTTTTTTTAACTAGTCACGCCCCAGTTTTGGATCTATTTTTCTGGTTTTTGTATGAAGGTGTATTGGGAGCTTTCTGCGTCCATTTAGTCCACTTTGGTCCTGCTTCCATACGTGATTGTTTTGGGTTCAGATCTTGTCTATTCTATAGCTCTTTGGTCCTCCCTATCATGAACCACTTGTAATGTAATCCTGTGGTTATGTCACGTGTTTCATCTGATCTAGACTCTTTATATGGCAGCCCTGGGTCAAATAGCATAAGAAAAACAATTCTTGGTTGTTCTAAACTGTCTGGAGCACCTGATGGGTGTGGCGTCCCACCCCAAGACGACAGTGCTGTGCACAGTGGTTGTCTTTCATTGGAAAGTGAAGTAATCAAACTTAAATAGTCTAAGCTTTGTTCATTGTGTTGTCCTCTGTGGTGCCCTCTTCTCGTCAGGTGCTCCAAGCATAATTAAACAAACGCTAAGAATTCCATTTGTCTATTTGACTGTATACAGTGTATCATCCTATAGACTGATCCATCCAGCTGTAATGAAGGGCTGATCACAACTACTGTGTTACTTCGTCTCGTATGCAAAATTATCACCGGTCACTTTTTTGTTTGTTTGTTTTGGTTTGGGTTTTTTGTTTGTTTTTCATAACAGACCTAACTGTTCGGCTTTCTTTTACTAGATACAGCGTATGACTGATCCTGTTCCTCTCTACGTGTTTTTCCCTCCCCATGTCAAACATTGTGTATTCTGTCTCTGCCTTGCATGTCCTCTCACTCTGCATGTTTAGTGTGTGTGTTTGTGTCTCCTCTGTCTGGATTCTGGTTATGTTCTGTGTTTGTGCTCTTCTCTATGTGCTTGTGGGAGACGGTTTGCTGAGTCTTTAAAGGACCTTAATTACTTTCTATCACAAGCCACATACTGGATGAGCTTATTGTGCTCACATTCAATTGATCTGCACATTAGATCAATTATTCACTAACAGATGCAAATGCATGTATGTAAGTTTATCATACGTGGCTGGCATGTTGCTTGTAGCAAGCAAATTGGCTTAACACCATATTACCCAATGCATGCTAAACATATATTCATCGACAGTATATGTTTTGATAGTGAATGTGTGAAGTTCTTACATTGCCTTCCATTCACACTTTCACATTCCAGTGCACACACATGCACAGTGTCACACATATTGGCCAGCACACACTCACATGCACATCTAAAGTACGCCTAGTTTTGGTTACATTCACAAACAAGTAAACAAGCACACACATGTACATATGCACAAACAAATCCATTTACACACACACAGAAAGACAAGCACACAATGCACTAACTGAACCGCCCTAACTGAAATGTGTGTGTGGTAGGATTAAGGGTGGGGGCCAGGCTTGGGGAGGGAACCAGGATGGAGTGGTGAACAGCCAGCCAGGGGCTCGAGTGGTGGACGAACGTGAACAGATGGCCATCAGTGGGGGCTTCATCCGCAGGTAAGTGTGTGTCTGTGTGTGTGTCCCTCTGTGTGTGTGTAGCTGGCGTGCTTGCTTGTTTCTCTGTGCCTGTATAAGCACTCTGTATGATTGTGTACGTCTGCGATTGTGTGTTTGAGTATGTAATACTGTTTGCATTATTCTCATGAATCAGTGAAATGTTATGTCAGTTTACTCTGTTCTTTAAAGGCTTACACAAATAATAAACATAGGTGTAACAGATGAGATTTTGTCTCTGATGTCTGATGGATGTGGTTTCTTTTAAGGAGTCACAAGCAAAAAAGTTTGTAAACCAGTGGAATAAGTCATATGCAGGTGAAAGCTGCAGCAGAGCAGAGTTTTCGCCTCTAAACTTGATTTCTCCTGGCTCTCTGGTTAGGAATCAATGAGGAATACTGTGACATATGATTCAGGCCTCATGGATCTTAGTGAATTGTCAGAGTTTCTTCCTCCTGATGAAGTTTTTTCAGTTCTTTGAAAAACAGGACACAGATTGGTGTAAAATGCTGTCCATGGTACTGAATCTTCAGACAGCCCATTCTGCGTGAGATAAAGCAGCTCGTGTGGGAGATAGATACATTTAAACCAGTGTGACTTGTTATTTTATACTGAAATATCATAATGTTTGAATTCCAGGGACCTGGAATTCAAAGTTAACTTATATGCTCATATTGCACCTACTCGTAGTGGACTGTACCAAACCGTTATGTGAGACTGGAAGAGATTACAGAATATTAGCTACCACATAATCTTTGGCCAATAAGCAGTCCTACTTCCTCATCCTGTGTGTTCCAGGGTAACAGATGACGCCAGGGAGAATGAGATGGATGAGAACCTGGAGCAGGTGGGCGGCATCATTGGCAATCTGCGTCACATGGCCCTGGACATGGGCCAGGAGATCGACACCCAGAACCGCCAGATCGATAGGATCATGGAGAAGGTACTGTCTGCACTGGCATGAAGACTTTGGGAGTGGTGGGAGAGGGTGCTTCATTTCTTGAGAACTGCATATCTTTGATGTATTTGCCTCCTCACCGTTCCAATTCATACTTATTGAAACAAGTCAATTTCAGTTGTTACCAGGCAACAGCGTCTCCTCCTCGGAGTCGCAGCAAAGTAATATTTAATCCAAGTTGGAAAGAGATAGTGCCAACAGAGTTTAGTGTGATGCGTCAGATTCTTCAAGGAGAAGCTATAGGCACACTTTTGTTGTATGTGGAAACAAAATGATTAAGGGGCTACAAAGGGCACCAGATTTTCAAGACTGTCAGATAATGTTTTACTGTATAGGCCTATTTGTATAAATGCTAGGAGAAGGTATGGAAAGCTTTAGAGGCAGATATGTAGCATGGATTACATGCCCAACGTTAGGCTGTATGACAGCAGATTCAGCTGTGCTGACTTAGCATATTTAGCCTGGGTTTGACACAGTAAGTTAAGCATGCCAACTGTGCACTGTGTCTATTAGTTCAGTAGCTATCTCTTCATTAAAGGATAATTATGCTTTCAATCTGGCGTATTTCTGATAAATGTGGCTGATAAGACTAGTGACAGTACTAACTTTGTGCCTGAAACGGCCCTTCTGACTAACTGCATAGAGATCTACATCCAGGTCAACTCGCCAGCTGACATTATCACCCTGCATATTCATAATGAAACACATGACGTTGAAATAAACCAGAATTTGTCTACTTAATCCCCGTCCTTTACCATTGTTTTTAGAACATTTTCTAGCAGACTGCTGCTGAGCTGTGTCACAGTCAGTGCTTTTCTCTTTCAGGCTGACTCCAACAAGACCAGGATTGACGAGGCTAACCAGCGTGCTACAAAGATGTTGGGCAGTGGCTAAACTGCAGCGAAAAAGTGCTTTCATCCCCTTTAACCCCATCACCCGAAAAATAACAACACCAACCAAACCCAGCCCCCAACACCAACGCCCAGCGCCCACCTCCTATGCTCGACAGCAGGCGCTGCAACATCATGCTTTTATTGTGATACTTGTAGAGGTTTGCACACATGCACATATCATACATCCCTCTGCCCCCTTTCAGTCCTGCCCATCACCCCCTCTCCCTTTCCTCCCTTTGTTGTCAATGTTGTTCTGTGGTGTCGCTCTTTTGATTTTGTTAAGAAATAATAGTCCTGTGACACATCGTCCACTCAGACTCTCTCCACACTGTACATAGTGCTTCTTAAATGGCTTCATTCTAGATCATTTGTCCTGTTTTCTCCATCTCTCTCTTTTTTAAAGTCTGTGTGTAACATAAATTGTATGTACACCTTGTTCCAAGATGTCCTTCCCCCATGTCAGTATTCCAATGTTGTCCATGTAAGGCACACTGTGTATCCATCAGTTAAGATGTTGTGATGCTACATGATAAGGCCACAGTGATTTGCCGTGAATGCAGTGAACATACAGCCCTCACAGCTTGTAACCCAAGCCACTGTTTAAATACAAAGTCATAGTGTAGATGTGGAGCCACTCAGATCTTAATATCATAGTAGAGCATGGATACTCAGTGAAGTCTCTCTAAGTATTTGAGCCTTTTGGATGAAAAGGTGGCTTTTTGATCCTGATTGTTAGTGCATTTGACCCACTCTATTGATGGAGCAGTATTAACACAATTTGATGCCATTGATTGTATAGTATAGACCTTTTCCTCAGGGAGCTAAATCTGACCATTCAAAGACAAGGGTTGAATATTTAATTGATTTGTTGTAATTCATAAACACGTTATCATGAGGCTCAGTGTTGATACAGATGTTTGTGATCTGAACAGCACTGTTGTTGAGGCTTGTTTAACCATCAGAAACATCGGGCATTAACCAGAAGAGCTAACACTGGTTGTTTGATGATGAAAGGAGGTGGAGCTTTGCTGCAGGTCAGAGTTCAACAGCAATCAATTCAAGTGTTAGGAAAAGTTACAGGTGTGTCACCAAGCTCTTCACTTACCAGGCCAGACTGCTTTTACCCATGATTCGACCCGAGCAATATCAAGTAGCGCATTAAGTGTGTTATGCATGTCCATCCGCTGCTAGAAGACACTGAATAATTCATTTATCCAGGCAAAAATATCCTAACATGGCAACCGCATGCTACATATGTAGGCCACACAGAGGAGAGGCCCATATTTATCTGCAATAGTGCCACTCTTTTTGATTCATGTCTCTTTACCTTTCCAGACTGTGACCACCACTGTAAATTAATATGTTGGAAAATGCCAATAAAACCATCATGACTGTAGAACCAAACTGAGCTGTTCTGTTCTATCTTTATGACTTTCGGTGCAGGTTTGAGTTAATATCAAGGTCCTGTAAATCATCAGGCTGAGAGAGTTTTCATGCACTTAGTAACATCACATCGCAAATCCCTCAAAACAATAGTAAATTATGAATGCAAGAATTAGAACAACAGAGCCTTGACAGCAGATGGAACAACTGCTCTTGCTCCTTCGGAAGGATCATGCCACACAGAGTGAGCAGAAAAGGAACTTTTCACTTCTAGACAGAGCAAATTAATCAGGTACAAAGCAGTTAAAGATCCTCAGGGAACACAGAGCACTCCTTTTTTTTTAATCATGTGAATGAAATCTTCCCAGACAAAATTTAATTTAAAGGTAATGCAGAGGTTCATATCTACTCAGTCATCACCATCTCTCTGCTCGTATCTCATGTTGACTTTTCTTATTTCAAGGAAATTGATCTGTGTAGTGTCAACACAGTTGTTAGGGGACTTCAGTCTCCATCCTCTGCACAGAGTCACATGACCTGGCTTTATTTAAGAGAAAAAGAGATAATGATATAATGACGGTATACTTATTCACCCGATGAGGATTTCTTTGTTTGTGCTATTACTACGTAAAGTCTTACAACTCACAAGACAACATAAGCGTGATATAATTTATAGCCACAAAATCCAAGAAATCGTGTTATCTCTTGTGTCCTTCCACGGGGAGGTGAGAGGTCAAGGAGTTTATCCTAACTATGCTTAAGTTTGTCTAAAACTGGAGCTAAATGGCTAAAATATTTAACATCAACATGGATATTTAAAGCACTCGTGAGCAACATGGAAGAAAATAAAAGCCGGACATGATAGGAGAGGAAGAGACAGAGAAGGAAAGATGTGCAGCAGCACATTACACTAATGGACATCTACCGTGGTGCCGTGGGCTTAGGGCGGATTAGAGTTTACCACGTCACTAAGAACCCACACACACACACGCACGCACACACACAGACATACTTGAATCAACAAGATACACACAACAGGGTAATCTGCTATACCTTGGTTACATCCGTTACACGGCCCCTGTCATGGGGTTTGCACACACAGTCAAATGAAATGGATAAATGTTAACATCCATGTCATCAAAGGTCCAGCATATATAATCATTTGTGTGTATTTAAAAAAAATAGGATTCCCCCCCCCCCCAAAAAAAAATAAAATAAAAATAAAATAAAATAAAATAATGCTCTCCACATGTATTTATGACAAGAGTTATTTGCCATTGGACCAATAAATGAAACAGTCTGCGTGTTGCACGCTGCTCCAGGCTGTGTTTTTAAACCAAGAGCTCCCTCTGCTGGTGTTATACGCACATGCGCTCTATTTTCTTTTAGCTGGGAAGTGACGTTAAATGCGGGCTCCACTAATTTTACTTTCTTTGTTTGTCTGTTTGTTTTGATTGAACTGACTCTTTAAAGGCGGTGTGTAAATCTATGTGAAAATCTATATTAAACCTATGTCGAGATTTATGTTGACTATTGCAATATATGGTTTCTGGGATGCTTTTCATAAAATCTTTAATTAGCTTTAAAAAGCTATAGTAACCATTTCACTGATAAAATGTTTAATCCTATAAAATGCTCATATGTTCTTATATTGCTTCCTTAATTGTTTCTGTTTTTCCACAACAGAGAACTACAACAAACCTAAAAAACAAACAAACAAAAAACATTCAAACAATGGAAATGTAAGCAAAAAGTGAGCAAAATAATGGCTGCTCACAATATCCGTATTACATATAATTATTACACATTTATCACACAGTTCAAAGTTACACTTGTCTTTGAGTCAAATGAAAATGAAAATCAAAACACACTCAATCATATTTTTTTCATATTTCTTTGATTTAAGATGTCATACATTGTCAAATTTCTGAACTATATATGAAAGAGTCTAATATCGTTTGCCAATATAACGAATGTAGAGAGTTTGTCTATTTATTGCATTGTTCTGTTCAGGATACATGCTATACACAGAGTCTACAGTAACAAGCTGCACTGAAGGTGATAAACTGTTTCTCATTCAGACGGAACTTGGTAAACAAATATTTATAACGCTCTTTCAAAGATTGTATTGCTTATTGTCAAAAGCAAAACACATACTTACTAATGAATATCACGTGATCAAGACACGGACCTATCAGCAACCTCGACATAAAACTTTCGGCTATCTCCGTTAGCCACGTGACTGTTGACGTCCTCATCGTGTCCGTCCGTCCGCTGTCTCTCTCTTTAGCATACAGGTCAGTTAGCACCTAACACAGTAGCATGTTCGGAGCCGTGTTCCGACTGTCAGCCGCAGGGGCCCGGACTTTGGTTCGGTCACGACCCTGCTACTCAGGTAGGACTGTCCGCTTTACAGCCGCCCTGAAATGTACAAATCTCTGTAATAGAGGTGACTATATTAAGCTCGCTCGGCTAGCCGCCTGGCTTAGCTAAGTTACCGCTGTGTGTGTACATATGAATGCTAGCTTCGGGTGACATTGACTTATTTTTAAAGTTGGCTATCCTTGTGGCCTTGAAATGTATATTTTACTGTATTTCCACCTTTGATTAAATATTTTAAATGAAGAGGCGCGAAATGAATTTCAGCAAAAATGTCACGACCTTGTGATGACCCTCCTCAGTTACTTCAAGAGTGTCAGTGACCGCAGCCTGTACGCAGCTGGTCTCAGCCCGCTCCAATGTCTGACTCAGACCAAACAGATTATTATGTATATGGTCATATATTTGAAATGTGCACATAATTTCTTACGAAAATCTAGAGTTAGTTAGCTCGGTCGTCATTCGTCAGCTTGCACTAACATTATGTGTCATTCATGCGGACCACGTCCCAGCTGATAAGGTGTAATCCACTTTTATTAGTTCAAAGGAACTGCATGTATACATTAAGTCTTAACTATGATTAGCATTATGCATTATGATGATTATGATAGCGTCAGTGTAATGTGTTGGGGAGATGAACTCAGATATGTTACAGAAAACAAAGGTTTTGGAGTGAAGTTAGTTCCTGTTTGTGTGTGCCACATAAGAAAAACTGTCATATTGTTCGTATGTACTTTGCCTGTGGTTCATGTTTGCGTTTTGTAGAAGTCACATGACCAAGCATCGGAGTATTTAAAGAAACCCACCTCATACACTAAGGCACATTGATAGGCCTGTATTATAAACAGCTTCTAAATGGGCTTCACAGACCCACAGCATCAACCGCACTGATGAAGGCAGAGGAGTTCCTTAAAGTGCTTCAGGAACGTCTGTTGTGAACGATTCCAGAGACACAGTCTCTGTTCTATATTTAATACAGACATTGTCTCCATTTTGTGATTAAGCTTTGAAAGAGCAGCTGCACAGTTAAGTTTTAACACATCAGCATATGTCACTGTATGTTTGAATAAGTTATCTCATGAGAAGTTTTGACTATTTTCTTCTTATTCCACGTCAGATTGTGTTATATTTTGCCATGCTCACTGCTAATTGTACAAATTAATGTGTAGATTTTTTATTTTTTTTAAAAAAAGGTTTTCTAGAAATACATTGTTTTATGTCTTACATTACATGTACTTGTATTATCAGAAAAGGTCATGTAACTTCTTGAAATGTTTTTTATCATCAATAGTATTTAAAAATGTTAAAGAAATCTCTGTATCTGCCTCATGTTTTTCAGCTCCACTGGCCTCCAGATGTTACTCCCACGGCGTGGTGGAGACAGACGAGGAGTTTGATGCCCGCTGGGTCACTTACTTCAGCAAGTCAGACTTAGATGCCTGGGAACTGAGGAAAGGTGAATTCTCTTCATATTCTGATTATGTGTTCTTGGCCCGTTGTTCCCAGTTTGGTCAGTGTTATTTTTCCAGTTTGGATTCATTTAGAAATCACAACAAAACAATTCAGTCAAAGTATCAGACCTACATAAAGTAAATTTGTCCTAATTGTTAGTGTATTATAATTTCCTATGTGGTCCAGCAGTGATGGGTTTGATTTGTATCTTTTTTTTCTGAAATTCTGTGGTCTCCGTTTACATTTTTCTGTATTCTGTGTTTAAGATTTAAGCACGTGTCTAATCATGGGGTGGATCAATAAAATTTCTACAGTTCAATCAGAAAATATTAAAAATGTAATGAGTATCACTGAATTTGATACACAACATTACACTGTTTTTTATCAAATGGATCCTCTACAGGACAGCCTGCATATGCAGCTCAAATACACCTGGTAAGTGTGTGTGACGGAGCCTGCTGTCATGCTGCGCCTTGTTTACGATGCTTGTCCAGAAAGGGAAGCAGCTTTTTCATCTTTTCCAACAGAATATCTGAATCTGTGCATACAGACATGAAGTCAACACACTTGCGTCTTGTATCTGTACATGTGGTTACTCTTCTGAGGATCTGTTGAAGGGCTGAGCACTTGCTAGCTCACTGCCTCTCTTTCTCGCTCTCTCACACACAGGCATAGCTCTGTGTGTGTGTGTGTGAGAGACACCAAAACATAGCAGCATTTTTTCCATTCTTGTCTCTTGGGCACTGTGAAAAATGGTATGGAAAACCCTGATTTTTCTACATTGTATCCACATTTTGGCAATTTCCAGGTTTGATTCTCACTGTAACATCCTATACCTGTGCTACCACTTCATGGGTTTAATGGTCCATCAGATATTGCTTTCTCTGTCTGTTGTAGTTTGCATTTGCTCTCCTTTGTATCACTCATTCATAGACTTTTTCCATTAATTTCAACCTGAAGGCATGAACACTCTGATTGGGTATGACCTGGTACCTGAGGCCAAGATCCTGGATTCGGCACTTAGAGCTTGCCGAAGACTGAATGACCTGGCCAGCGCCATCCGCATCCTTGAGGCTGTTAAGGTGAGCGACCATTCTTTTATAGGTCCATAGGGCCCGCTATAACCCTTTTCGCTGAACTCACCACAAGTCAAGAATTTGTCTTTGTCACAGTTGTGCAGAAACAAATGAAAGGGATTTCATATTGTCACACATATTGTTATGTGAAAAAAGCAGTTTCAACAGAAATAAATCACAAATAAAAATTGTCAGGTAAAAATTACACACAACTATTTTTTAAAATATATAATGCTAAAAATAACACATACAAACATATAGTGCAAAACCCCAAACAGCAAATGAATCTATATTGAATCTATATTGTTTGGGACTAATCGACTGTTTGCTGCCAAGTTTGTTAGTACTTCCTCTGATAAAATGCTAATTTGTTGACATTTTTTTGTGTGTGTTTTACAGGACAAAGCAGGCCCTCACAAAGACATCTATCCCTACCTGATCCAAGAGCTGAAGCCCACCCTGTCAGAACTCGGCATCTCAACACCAGAGGAGCTGGGTATTGACAAGGTATAGACTGTCAAGGTGAGACTGCACTGTACCTTATTATTACATGTTAACTCTGACGGTGATGTGGCTTCCTTCAGGTATAAACACTGAATCTGCCCAGTGCTGCCTCACACCCTGTGTGTGTGCTGGCCTACTGCGTGCATGTACAGTAGATCATGAATTATATTGCACAATACTCGCTTGCATCTGAAAATGTCTTTTATTTCTCTCTTTCCTCAGGTCATTTGATACATGAAGAGATGACCTCTCGTGATTCTCTCCTGTCAAATATGTCTATATTGTTGATTAAACCCATGCTGTCCTGTTGTGTACAAAATGGTGGACCTAATAAAGAAAATCAGTAATTGAAGAATGTGTGTTTTCTTTGGGTAAATTATTGAATGTTTTTATATATATATAATGGACCCTTTTTACAGCAGACATTTAGACACATCAGAGCGGTGAAAGCACAGGTGTAGATTCTCATTAATGCTGGCTGCATTCCATTTAGGAGTTCCCTGCTGATGTGCCTGCTTACTCACTGTCATAGCTTACTGGAATACTTCATTGGAATGGAGCCATTGTTCATGTTATTAGTTAAACCTTCTGCTTTTTGACCTTTCAGATTGGTTGACATCAGGGTCAGTGTTTACATTATCCTTGTGCAGCCTGTTTTAATAGATACAAATATTTTCACAGTGAAGAGCATGGGTCAGTGTTGGAGCAAAGGAGCCCCTCACCTCTGTTGGTGCTGACCTCTGACCCTGAGAGGTAGACAAGCTGGGGTGAGATTTACCTCTGCGCATCATTAGTGTATAAAAAAACCTTTCCTTTTCAGGAGCCCAGAGATTTCAATTTGAGCTACATGGAGGCAGCCCACTTAAAGGATTCACCTCAGCTCTCAATAAGAACACTTCTGTCGTCCATCAGATGGCGACAGGAGGCTGGAAATGTCCAGTCATGCGTGATAGCATGCTCTGATCTGCTTTGGACACTGAGGGGTAAGTAAGTAGTAATTGCACCATTTGTATATTTTGAAATACAGCACCACATCTTGTATGGAAAACCATTCTTCATAATGCTTATTGTTCTCATGATTTGCATCTAACTACAAAGTTTTTTTTTTTTTTAAATCATCACATTTTAAACGGCTTTACCTTAATTTTCAAGTTTCCTTCCAACATAACTTCCGTTTTCTATATTGAACTGGGGACTGAAATGTAGTGAACGTGGCAGACTTTTGTCACGATGGTTTAGTGAACCGAAACTACAAAAGTGCTTACCTCGTGGTAAACATCTATTTAACATCTTTTTAACATACATGACACACCCTTTGCAGAACTTTTTAGCGACGTAGGGTTTTATTTTGTATTTTTTTTCCGGAAGTAGTATAAACCTTGTCACTGCTAGCACAATAGCAAAGCTAGCTAACAGAAGTGCCTATGCCACCTGCCCCTGAGGAAAACAACAAAGTCCTGCGCTGGTGGGACGCCTGTCGTCATGGCTGTGTCGTGGTGTAAATTGTGACAACAAACGCCGAGATGATGAACGACATTATAGAGGAACCAGAGAAGGACACTCTACTAGAAGCGCCGCCGGAGTCACAAGTTTTGTCGGTAATGTCAGCGAGGGCTAGCTCGGCTAACGCTAGCTTGCTCATATAAACTGGGAGGCTAGCTGTCTACCCTACCCTGTGATTTCTGACAGTTGTTTAGATGAGACATGCTTTTAGAATTAGTGTCGAGAGAAAAGGTTTCGGTCGTTAGACATTGCAAGTTTGACTGTAAATGACATCGAGTGAGAGTAATGGGCGTACAAACACGTGAAACTGCTAATGTCTTCCTGTGAACCGAAGGGACAGATGGAAAATTTGTTGGGGATTTTCGATTTTCAAAATGTCATCTGGCGGGTGAAATTTGGGGATTTACCACTGGAGGCAGACTTCACCTAACTCAGAAACAAGATCAAAATGAGTCACCCAACAAGAAACAAAACAATGTTTCTCATGAAGATTATGATTGAATCACACGGGAGTTGCCTTAATTGTTTCTTAAGACACATTTAGCCATTACAACTTGTCATTTAGTTATATTATTGTCTTGTCACTACCTATTTGCCTGCCATGTGTGAATTTGAAATACAGATGATCCTTCATTTCTGCAACCTCAGGGGCCCATTAGTGGCACAAGACCTAAGACCGCTGATGGAGGAATCAGGCCTGTGGAGAAAAGAGGACCTTACATCATGTCCAGAGCTCCAGCAATCCACCTTAAACTGCGTAAGCATTTTCTTGACTCAGCATAACCAATACACAGGGCGTTATTATGCCTGTCGGTAGGTCAGGAGCCTTTTCATAATTGTTGTTTTTATGAGTTCAGCTGTGGTTCATACTGTTGTACACAGCACAAAATGGGGCAGCAAAAAAGTGCTGAAAGTGCAGTTAGCAGGACAGCAGAGCCTGAGTCATATGACATTGATGAGGTCAGTCGCCCACAGTTTTGTGCAGTCTTTGTGTATAGAAAGCAGTCTACAAGTCAGCCTTTCATAATATAGTCCAGTGCCTCCATCCATCACATCTAAAGTCCTGATGTGTTTATTTTATGTGGATAAGAATATCCTGCTTACCGTAAACTGTCAAGGTATCAGCAACAAACATTTCTGCACTTCACACCGCTGACTGACGGCTGGTCCTGATTCCATTTGGCATCAACAAAACAGACTTAGTGTAGCTGTACGCCCGTGCCGGTGATAAAAATGCCATGGATGTGGAGGATTTCCACACAGAGAGGAGGTGGTGTTGGGTTTCACGCAGGGTAAAGAGACAGTAGTCTGAATTAGATACTTATTTCTCAGACTCGTCTGTGTGAGTCTGAAGTATGTTCACAAAATGGAAAAGGGAAATGAAATACGCAGTGGAACCAAGTTTATCTCTAAATCCAACTTGAACAAATGTACTTTACTGTTCATTAAATAAATATATTTGAAAAAAGATTTTGTTTATTTGGAAAGATGAAATGTTCTTCATCACCAGTTTGCAGTCTTGACTGAATCTGTGGCCCCCACACATCACAGTGGCTATTCTGGGCCTGTTTTCATCATTATTCCAAAGTAGAAAATTGGTCTGAACTTGCAGAAAAATAAATTCTTAAAGTGATGCATATTTGGTTAAGAGGAATGACGTATTTGATCAATTTTCCAAAGGTCAGGAAGTCGTCCTTATCTCCTCCGGGGCTTAGGGAAGCTGCTTTAACCTGTTAGTATTACTAAGCAAGAGACAGGACCAGCATGCAAACACATACCTGCAGTGGAGAATAATCAAGTCTTATTTTAAAATGACAACAAGCTTTTTCCAAACTTATATACTACACTGAGATTAGAATATTTTTTTCAAGACTTGACCATCATCCAGTCAGTCCTCGTTAACACAAACGTGTCTTGTTATTCACAGAGAAACACAGGGAGATGGCGAGGAAAGCACTGAAGAAGAAAGCCCTCTCACCAGGACCTCCAGTGCTGCATCAGCCCAGACAAGGAGGGAAGAGGTAAGGAGAGGAGGCATGAGGAGGAAAGAGGAAGCTGCTGTTTGTGATGTCACAATAATGCAGGGGAAGACATGTTTGTTTTGCACAAGTTTTACAGTCTCTGCTTTTGCTTTTAGGACGGTGAAATATAACAAGGGCTATGCTGCTTTGAGTCAGCATGCTGAGGACAGTTTGGTTGCACTGGACTCAGACAGGTGAGGTATACAGGTGATAACATAGTTGAAGTCCTGCTATATGCAGTAAATTGATCACTGGAAATACCATTAGCCACTAAGAAGTGGTGACAGTAGGCTTTCTTTCCAGACCCAGTTCTCTCTCTACCCAGAATGCTTTTTCTCACATGCTTACACATCGAAAAGATTCCTCACAAACAATATCATGCTGTAAAATGATGATTTGGTCTGTTTGTAGAGATGCAGTGAAGTTGACCGATCATTTGAGAGAACATGCACAAGTTGATCAGAGTGTGTCAGCAAAATATGTCCCAAAGGAAAACACTTTTTTTTTTGTTTTTCCACTCAAAGAATGTTATGAGGAGCAATAACTCATTTTACGTGTGCAATCAGGTGTAATTACAGATTGGAGTCACACGTAATGTCTGCGTTTAAGTCACTGTTTTATAACGTAGCCATTAACTCACGTCACCTGGACATTTACCAGTTCCAGTTAGAATTCTGCCATTTTTACTGTCTGTCCTACTTGTCCTTACAGTGATGAAGAGATCGATTTCGAGCAGTATTCTTCAGGATACTCCTCAGCTGAGGTGAGTTAGCCCTATGACTACATGGGACCTTCTTCACATGTTCTTAGACTCTCAGTTATCACACAGTCTAACTGGCTGGGTGACTCTAGCTGTGTGGGTGTGCAAACACCAGTTTTTAGCTGATGGTGTATGTTCAATGATAATTGGTGTTATTATCAACCTGGGCTTTATTTTTCCATTTTGTCACTAACAGAATGGCAAACACTTAACACACCGGCTTGGCTTGTCAGATCAGCACTCACAGCTACACGTGTAACTTGCAAATTCTTGACAGTGCAACTATTCAGTGCCTGTGGAGAAAATAACATCTGAAAAATGGCCACTTTTTTTGCACTGCAAGATCATTCACATTTTTCAAACAGTAAATAGTTAATGGATCAAAAGGAACCGGTTTGTCTCAAAGTGCAAATGCTGTAAGTGCATCAAACATTTGGAATTTGGGCCAGATCTTATCTGCGTTAGCATGCATTCATAATGTGTATCTTGTAGGAACGGTATTTAACGAGTGAGCCTGTGCATGAGCAAATGTCAGAGCAAAGGATTTGTTTTTGACCTCATCATCGAACATTTCTTGACCTTGAATGTGCAGCCAGGTGTGTTTATTCCACCTTTCAGCAGAACGTTAAATTCAGTCTTACTTGTTTTCCCACATTGCTGTTGAGTAGACTCGCAGGCCCCCATCCCAGCTACATATTTCTGTTCTAAATTTGAAGGGGACTGGGCTTGGGTGATTCTAAAGTAAATAAATAAATAAAAGGTTTACCTCCACTGTGACATGACTTTGTAATGGCTAACAGTAATAAAGAGAGGTTTGCTGGCGTCACTGGCAACCCAGCTTGACCCCAAAGCTGGACTATCATTGCTCAGGTCACTGTTTCATTTAATGTCCAAGTGCCTCAGGACAGTTAAAGTGAGCTCATAACACAATTCTGAGTATTCTTGTTGACTTCTGTGGCTTCCTTCTGTCGTAAACTACACAGCCACTGTGGCTTGAAAACACCTCACTTGTTTCGTGTTTGTTCACATTTTTTGCATATCACATTATAAACGGTATTTTGACAGCAGAGTAGAGTTTAACTGCCACAATTAGAGTGTAGCCAACGTGTTATTTAGGACCATAATGAACATCATACGTACGTATTGCTTTCATCCTCTGTATTTGAGGTAATGTGATTTAGCCCAGTTGCAGAGGGAAGAGGTAGCTAAACCATGAAACATATTTATTTAGTTTGGTTCACAGCAGCAGGCGTACTTTAAGTAATCATGGGGTATGAAAAGGTCACTATAAACAGATTAACCAGAGTGAGATGTTTACTAGGTTTAGCCATTTTACTCTGATGTGTGTTTGTGTGTGTGTTAAAGAGGTCCGTCTCTTTGCTCTCCAGGTCCATCCTGATTTAAGCAGGCAGCTGCTTCAGGACGGCTACCGTCTGGACGAGATACCTGATGACGAGGACCTGGACCTGATTCCGCCCAAAGCCATGGGCTCCTCTGTGTGTTGCTGCTCTGAAAGCCCGTCCTGTTCCATGCAGTGATGCCGGTGCCATGACTCAGACCTTACTTGGCTCCAGCTCCTGTCTGTGACTTCAGTCACTGGTGCCTGAGGCCTTCTTTCTAACCCAGGACCACTGCAGTGCTGCCTGAGGACTTCTAGCTCTGAAGCCAAACTCCTGTTTGTGCAGGACAGCCTGCAACGAAAATGCTCAACACACATGAAAACGCCGATGGACATAAGAACAGGCCTTATCCACTGTGACCCCAAAGCTTGATGTTTTTTTTCTTCATTTTATAGGACTGCATGAAAGGCTAACTATGACACTGCTCCAAATAGAGTGGCTGAATAATTCATCATTTGGGATATGTCCGCGGTGACCCGATGCAGATGTCTTTTCCGCTCTGGTGGAGAGCTCTGCAGTTCTATAAGCATGACATACAGACACGTATGGTGTATTGTGTTTTCATTTTCTGTCCCCTCTGTGAAGTAGAACTGTCCAGTTGTCACTTAACCATTGACATTCCCTGACTACAGTTGCATTAACAGTTCACTTATATTCCAAAGTGAGATGGAATGTGTGTGTGTGTGTGTGTGTGTGTGTGTGTGTGTGTGTGTGTGTGTNTGTGTGTGTGTGTGTGTGTGTGTGTGTGTGTGTGTGTGTGTGTGTGTGTGTGTGTGTGTGTGTGTCCCAGAGCAAATGTTGCTATCTCACAAACATGGCATGAAGTGAAGGCGATAAGCTCGACTCCGGATTGTGTTACTAGGCCATTCAGATCCTCTCACTGTAGAAGATATACTTGGAGAGAAACAGATCATGAGAAGTTGTTCTCTCGCGTGTCAAAGAGTGATCCCTACGCTTACCAAATGTTACACTATGGCATATGACACAACATGTAAGCAGATGAGTTACTTAAGTGTTTTGGTAGATGAACCAATGACATTCGATTAGACCAGACTTAATAGTCTTTGCATTATAAAAATAAGTTTTATTCTACAAACCAATATCTGCCACTTAAAAGGAAGTTTGGTTTTTTTGTTTTTGTTTTTTTTTTTTTTCTTGGGCAAGATGGAGATGTAGCATTTTGGATTTGAACCCTTACTAGGATCTGATGTAAATCATCTTTAACACATCAGAGTGTGTGGTGGGCAGATCTGAGTTACATCATTGTATTTATTTATTTATTCTTTTAGTATATTTGTTGGGGACACTAAAAATAGGTTTCACAGGTTAAAAACAGATTTGCGTAAAGGCTGAGGTATTTGTCTCCCCTTGTTATTTGTAAAGCATATTTACATACATCAGTTTAACCTGTGTTGGGAATTATTTTCTGTTTGTGTCAAGATGTCTGTTGTTCCCTACACATTAGACATGTGTGCTGAAAATGGCAATCCTGAATCTTAAAAGCAGTGATTATTATTTGCGTTTGTTTGTCACTTTTTTAAAAATGTACCTGTTCACTCATGTTACAGTCTGGGTCATATTTTGCTCTTAATTGTTGGTGTTTATTTTGAATCTGTGCATTAACAGAAATGTACAACATCAAAGCGAGTGACAGTGATCACTCTCCAGGGAGATTTTGTGTGTGAGTGTGCTCACTAGAGTGTGCTTACTAGAAAGTAATTTGCCTTTCACGTACATCTGGAAAAATGAAACTGCACTACTCTTTAAAGTGCATAGAGGTTTTAAGTGCAGATAAATGTATGGCTGCTGCTTCACTTACCTGCAGACCACTGTTATTTCTCATGCTGGCTGTTACAAGGTGTAACTCTGTCCTGTATATACATTTTATAGCAGACTACTTGACCACCATGAAGAAGCTAAGGACTGGAAAGAGTAAGACATTTTGCGCAAGATAAAGTAGCAACCAGATTTGTACTTCACAGCTGGGATGCATCCTCAAATTCAGATTCAGGAAGTGGATTTTGTTCAAACCTCTGCGATGAAAATGTTCCATTATTAACATGAGTCATGTACACTATCTCCTCACAGCACTCTGTGGTTGTAATGTGGGTGATTTAGGAATAAAAGCTGATTCTACTGTTACACAGAGTGTGAGGTAAATGCTTTAAGTGTAACAGCTGACCCCAGGCCTGGCTCTGCACGATGTTTTTATGTACACTAATATTGCACTTAACACCAGTGGTCAGTAGCAAGTACACTTGACTCACCTGTACTATGCAACTATTGGGACAATCTGCTTGTTATACAACATTGTGACAATATAGTGTTATTGAGCGCTAACTGCAATAACTGAAATAGTTATTTTCTAATGGTAAACACTAGTCTTTTTTATTTGATTGTACTGTTTATTGGTTTATATTATTAAATAAAACTATTATCTATACTTTCACGCGTATGATTGATTTTAACCTTTGAGAATCATTTGTGGTGGTGCCTCTGTGAAGAGGCAGTGTGTCAGTCCACCGTTTTGATTATGGGATGTGAATGACTTTTATGTTTGTGGTTGATAAGAGGCAGTAACCACTGAACGTAGTGATCGCTGTGTCCACGGGGGGGCAGCGAGGAGCCGTGCTGCATCCTTAATGCAAAGCCGCTTGAATTATGCCTTTAAGTTGAATCATTTACACATTGCATCATTGTTAATGTCACGTTGCGAGGCACTCAGAGAAAGATGTGATACTGGAAACGAATATAACTTGAGTATTTTGAATACCAGCCTCTACTGGCAAAATGATTTGGAAATTGGAAATTCGTAAATATATTTGTAAATGTATATTTATAAGTCAACAGATTGCACTCATAAAAGTATTTGACACTATATTACTCATTCGCAATTTGAAAGCTTTGAAACGTGCTATTTACTTTTGCCTGAGATTTTATATTGAGATTGGCATAGAAGGCTTCCCACGGCTATTTGCGCAGATCTACCTACAATTAACTATTCAGAACACTAAATTATATGTTATACAATGGGGGGGAAAGCATATTGACACTAAAATGAATAGATTACACGTAAAAGTACTTGATAAGAGTGTCATGAAACTGAACAGACTGCGAGACTTGTTGCTGTCGGTGGGCGGGCCTAAGGCTGTTGTACGCCATGTGGGGGGTGTCAATTGAAGGGGAGGAAAAAAAAAACGAGTGAAGGGAGTTACCTCAGCGCTCTCCGAGATATGAGATCGGGCCATTTTCCAGTCGATCCCCTTTTCTATTAAAGAAGAAAATCAGGAAAATCAGCGGGGAAAGAACGCCAGAATCAATCACGTTTGGAGAGGTCGCCCGCAAAGAGCACACAGCGGCGTCCAGCTGGTGAGCAGTCTACGGTCTACGGTGCGTGCACAGCGCTTCTGTCCGCGTGCGTGCGCGCGCGTGTGTTTACAAGCGTTTGAACGGCTGCCACAAACGAGGGAAGAAGGAGGATAAAGCCAACGAAGGAGGGATGGTGGACAACTCAGGCAGTAGTAAGGCACAAATGGTGAGTCGTGGTCCTGCTCGGCGTTATCTGACCTGTAACGAGCTGAAAAGACTCCGAGAGACGCAGTTCGACCGCCTTGAGTTAGCGTAACGTTACGTTTTCCAAAAGAAAAAGAAGAAAACACTTTCAGAGCTAATTTGACTTTTATGGTGGGTTACTTTTCACTTATTTTATAATTTCACGACACTGTAATACCTTTCTAGAAAACGCTATAACGTCATTTGACTAAATTTTCTTGTTCGTTCGGTAACTTACTTATCCTAAAACCTGTTGCGCTTAACGTACGTTATCCCCGTATTTTGAGGATGTGGTTGCTAGCTAAATGCGGAAAGGTGAATAATTTTAAAGTTTTTGCGGATATTTTCCATCTAAATAATTGTCTCATTAAAATGACTGGAGGTCACTTTACCCTCTCTTTCCTTTAACGCTGAAGTTTGGAAGCAGTTTATCTCCCTCTCGGGTTAACTAGTTTGAACATTGGCTGTATAAATGACCATTTTGCTGTTCTTACTAAAACGCAGTAGTTTTGGCTAATGATTGGCTCCTTCCTCTGATAAAGGCATAAACATTTTATTGGATTTGACTGGTGATAAATCACTGTACTACTCCGACGAGAACTCATAGTAATGCTTCAATCATTCATTTTTCTTTTTTTCTTTTCTCTCTTGTTCGATTACATAAGAGTTTTTCGTGGTTGGCAGCTGTGGAGTCTTATTTTCTAACGCGTAACATTAGCTGTGGTATCTGTGTGAGTCCATCAAGCTTAAAAGTGTTCTTCAGGGTTGCTTTGGCTACTTTTTAATGAGCCTGGTCACATAACTGTGGTAACAGTGTTTTGTAAGTGTGAGTTTTCTTCGTTCATTGTTTCTGCTTTTACACATGCTCAGGTCTCCGAGGTAAAAATTATGAGCCCTGGCCATCAGGAAGTGTACATATTTTCTCTGTTTATATTAGCAAATGTACTTTAGATTTATTGCTATGACGCTGAGGATTTTCCAACTTTTGACTCGCACTCGGTTCAAACACTGACCCAAGTGACTGGATAGACGGAGTTCCAAGTTAACAAGTTTTACTGCGACATGAACCTGATGAAAACTATGAGTTTAGATCATCTGTCCTTTGAGTGTCTGAATTGGGCTTCTTTGTTTCCATTGTAACTTTAATTTTTTCGTGGGTGTTCATGGGTCTTGCACATGTCTCATTTCATCCTGTATAATGAGATAAGGGGGTAATTAGATTTCAGTATATGGTAGGCCATCCATAACTCCCTCTCTTCCTCCCACAGCCCAGCATGTCTCAAGAGCCTGGTGTGGCCTTTCCTCAGAGCACCTCTACAGGGGGGATGAAGCTGGAGGCAGTAATGGAGCAGCTCCAGCGCCAGCAGCAGGCCCGACTGGAAATGGAGCGCAAGGAGAGGAAGCTCCGAGAGGCCCATATCATGTACGCTCAGCAGGTTGCTGCCCAGCAGGCCATCCTGGCAGCTGCCCGGGCTTCTGGGGCCAGCTTCATGGGCAAAAGCCTGGCTGGAGGGGTCCCTGGTGGTGGGTTGCCTCCTCGGGTGTCCAATCAGAGCAGTGTGGACTCGGAAAGAGAGGATGACGAGGACAGAGGCCGGGATTCTGGGGATGAGGATGACGACAATGAGATGATGGAGGGGGATGAGGGCAGTGATGAGGATGAGGGAAGTGCCAGTGGTCTGGAGTTCCTCCGCAAGCAAACCCTCGCTTTGCAGCAGAGTGCCTCCCGTATCCCGGCCCGTCCGTTTGGCAGTTACTCTGCATCGGCACCCCAGAGGGCTGCGTCCCCACCTATCAGAGTGAAGCAGGAACCAGACGAGGGCCTGTCTCCTGCGGGGCCTCACTCTGCCACCTCTCCTAATGGACAGGCTGACTGGGGCTTTGATGATCACTTCAGACAGGTTAGTGCTCTGCCATGGCCTCTTGTCACACTGTGTCTTCCTTGTTACATCTGTTCCTGTTTTGGTCTTTTCCCAGTTATGTCTTCGAACATTGCCCCTCAGTCTAAAACTAGTTTCCTGTCATGTGTGTAGAATCAGGTTTACTCTATATAGAATACCTTTATCATTGGAAGATTTCCCCCAGCCAATCTTAATATGTCTTAAAACTTGTGCTATCTTTCTCTAAAAATTTAGTGAGTCATCACAGAGCAGTTGGAAGGATGAAAGTCTTCTATGTCCACTACTCTCCTGCTGAGTGTTTTGTTTGATTTCTCAGTGCAGCCCCCTGCTGTGAGGGACTGCTTAATCTTGTATGTGGGACAAACCTCTCCAGCAGTATCTTTGTGAGACACTTCAAATCTCTGTGGATGGTTGACCGCCGATTGGCTTTTGTGACTCAAAATCCTCCTAAGTGCCTCCTGGCAGAGGGCCAGGATGGGGCACAACGTGTTCACGCTCACTAGTTCTCTCTCTCTCTCTCTCTCTCTCTCTCTCTCTGCGCTCACATTCTGTGTGCATGTCTCTCTTTCTATGTCCCTCTTGGCACTTTGCTCAGCCTCGGGTTTGGCTCCGATCCAGCTAGCGGAGTCAGGCAGGGCAGCTGCTGTGAGGCTGTGGGTGGTTGGCCGGGTCAGTTCGAGGATTTTGGGTGGGTGGGAAGCTTGGATGTAGTACACAGTAGCAACCCGTCACACCCCCCTCCAAGAGTTTCGGCTATGTGCCAAGTGCACTTTCCCTTGAAGGTAAATATTGCCTCAGCACAGCGTTACAGAACGCTGGAATGCCTACTGGGAGCCAAGCTGAGCTACATGTGGTTTAGCATCATAGCTTGGGACATAGCAAGTTAAATAGACCTCAGCAGCCTGAGTGATATAAAACGCCCTAGTTGCATAAGAGTGGGTTGTGTCAAAGGACATATCTGAGCTTGATCAGTGGGCTGAGGGCGCTGGACTATCGTGTGTCTGGATTTTATTACTGTCTATTTAAAGGCAAATGTCAAGTTTGAATGGAGCTTCCTGAGACCACATTTCCAAATTTAGGGAAGCCAGTAGTATAGTGGGAGGAGGAGAAGCAGCAGCAGTGGTAGTAGTCTTAGTAATATTTTTTATTATTATTATTGTATATCAACTGGAACCTCTGCCCTAACAGGGATCTGCTGGAGATGACTAAAAACATCAGTGTATTCTTGGATATGAACATTGTACAAAATGGAGTGTCCCTGCATTGTTTGGGCTGCTCATTGTTTCTAGAGGTGTCAGAAAGAGTGGAGTAGTATTATTCTGCGAGGTGGCCGGGCTTTGTGTGAACACTGTCAGAACAGAAGATCACAGCAGCAAAGTTGTCGCTGACCAGTGCCCTATCTGTGGCCCTGGTGTCTTTTATTAGGAGAGGTGGGCTGAACATGGGGGTTGGGGGAGGCATTATGGGACGAGAATTGGTCTGGCCTTTTTTTGTTTCCTCTCTTTTATCTTTCCTGTCATTATGTCAGCTCTGCAGTATTTAATGACGGCTCATCTCTTCAGGCAGTTTCAGGTTGCAACACGGTTGGGGGAGGGGGACAGTGGAGGCAGGGGAATTGTTTTTTTTCTTTCTTTCTTTCATTCTTTCTTTCCTTTTTTTTTTTTTTTTTTTTTTTAGATGTCATTGTCTTCGGGAGGCCAGAGACAAGCCTGGCAGATGCCACAAATACCTACCCCCTGTAACAATGCAGGGAACGTATTTACTATGTTCTAAAAGCAGTGACGGGGGTGATGGGATAACTAGTTAAAAGAGACAGATGTACAGAAGACCATTTACATGAACATTTACATTTCATGTACTCTGTCATGTTCGGTGGAGACTTTTATCCAAAGCACCCTGGGTGCGAATGACCACTCTCATGCTCCTGATTTTATCCAGAGCAGCTTACAGAGAGACAAATAGGATAATAATGTCAGTTTCTTTGTTCCCAAACATTTCAAGCAACTAAGATGATTGCAAAGGTTAGATGTAGCTCCTCGACAGTAGGTGGAAGATGAGTAACAGACTGCAGAATAAGTGCATATCCCCGTAGTAACAAGGTAATTGGTTAGATGTAATTTGCCTCATCCAGCAGCAGCACTTGACTGACAGCCTTTTGATTATTCTGTAGTCATGTAATCCTGAAATCCTGAGAGTTGTGAGTGTATATGAGTGGTGTCGGCCTATACAGATCAAATGCGGGTGGTGGTGGGGGGGGTCAGACATGGGTAGCCAGTGTTTTTGTGTCAGTGATGTATGTGTGGTGACCTCAGCCCTGTCCAAAACAGCAGAGTAAATAATTGTCAAACAAGGGGTTGGACAAAGGCATCGCGTGGTGAGAGAGATGGGCAGCCGGCCGGCCTCAGCACTCTGGCCTCCACTGCAGTGGGACAGAGGCTGCATGACCCCTGTAATCCACCCCCCAACCCCTCTTGCTCTCACACACACGCGCCTATAGATCCTGCCACTCCTTGCAGTAATCCCCTTGTGATTAATAGAGTTTTAATCATGGCTGCAGAACAAAGATTGTGCCTCATGTCCCACTATATTGGTGTTGACATAGCTTCAGTTGGATTGGCGGGATGTTGAAACTGAGAGATGTTGTGCGGTATGCTACAGGTGGTGTGAGTGCTGGGGCTTTTGTTCCACAGGTTTACAAGTTTCATGCTCTCAATACTGTTTGTTCCTGTGCAACTCCACCTTCTGACAAATGAGACAGGGTGGAGGCAGTGAGCACAGTATGTCTACATTTGCATTGCTGATCACAGAGGGAGAGATGACAAGGCTACAAGACAAAAAAAATGATATGAGTGCTTTTCTCATTATATCACAGGGCAGAATAGTGAATTTTTGGAGTGCTTGCTAGGCATGAAACCAGGCATCCAGTTGACAGATTGCTGACCATATTTTAATTGTTTTAAATTGGGTTGTAGGTGGTCTTGTGTAATGATATCCCATGATTCAATGAAGACAATTATGTTAAGAGTACTTAACATTACACAATTTGGTTCTCTCTTTCCTTGTGTCACATAGACTATCACAACAGCCAAGGATGTTAGGTTAATAAATTTTAGTTGTACTTTTGCAAGTTAATGTGTTCAGCAGGCTCAATTGCAAGAGGCTGGGTAATTACCCCCTGCAGGCTGATTAGGTTTGTAGTCTGTCATTTGGGTTAGATCAGACATGTTTTTAATCTGGAAATGCTGCAAACCTGGAAAAACCTGTCGTTCCATCATTTAAAGCAAGTTAATCAGTGCAAAAGCAGACCTCTCATTTGCCTGGCCACAGCTGGAGAATGCAGAACTAGTCTACAACTTGTGTGAGCCATACATTTGACATTGGAAAAGTTGGGACCAACAGTGCAAACCGGGCATCTGTTGCTGCTGAGCCCTGCCATCAGTTGCCACCCTCGAGCCCTTCTTCTTCTGCTGCTCAAGCATTGAAGCTTGTCTGTTGAGCGCTGTTGCATAATTTAGCTGTCGCCCCAGCAACACATCAGCCAGGAAGTGGGGAGCTGCATGGCTGCAGTGCAGAGATCAATAAGGATTGTGTGTGAGCTTTTAGAGGCAGGAATGTTTGGCCTCGTTTATGGTTCATTTATGATAAATGAGGAGGACACTGTATTTAGCAAATGGACTCAAGTTTTCATTTTGACAGTGGAATAACTCTGCCCTTGTACACCCGCCCACTGCTGCAGTGTTTTTGTTAAGGTTGCTGGAAGTGTGAGAAACATACAACAGTATCACCAGTGTCTCAGTGGTGTTGTGGTGGGAGCCAGGAGGCCTCACTCCCTGGTATCCATGCTGTATACGCCAACCTGACCTGGTTTCTGCTTTTTGAATGTTATGTTGGTTTCTCACATGCCATAACTGTCAGTGGGTTTTAAATGGCGTACTTAGTCTTATTCAGTTTACTGGACTTCCTGTTATGCTGATGTAATAAGGCTGGAATTGCCATCTGACCCCTGTTTGTACAAACCGCCTGCAAATGGAGGCCATTCAGATGAGGAATAATGAGGGAGGCTGAGGTCCATTAAAACAAGTTGCAGTGCTTGTTCAGACTAAGCAGCATAGCTTTAATGTATGGGACCCGTATTGTCTCTGCCATGCTCAAACTGTTGAGCTGCTGTGAACACTGGAAATAATGCATTCATATCACAATGAATGCATTATGTCTCATATTTTACCTGACCAATGATTGAAAGAACCAACTCAAATAGATATGTGTACAGTGTAAGTGCCTATCAATTCTTTAATTAACCTTTTCAAGCTACTTTTGTGTTGCAGTTTAGTGGTTCCCACATTTGAGGAATTTTGAGCAGTATGAGGAAAAGTACAGTTTAACAATTTAAGAAAGGTAATATCTTGTTAATCATCACAAATGTGCTTCTTTGACCTTATAAGAGATAAGAAAAGGTAACACTTTATTAATCCCCCACAGGGAAAATTTGGGTGTTATAGGCAGCAGCAGTAGTATGAAAAAGGATAAATGTGCTGAGGCATGTGTAGCTTTAATCTAAATGGAACACTAATACATTTTTGGTTTTCCATTGGCAAAAGCTGTGGCTAGTACCTGGTACCTGGTACTTTTTTTTGGTTTGTTTGTTTGTTTTCGAGGGGGTTCTGACTGTAGTGGAAAAAGAAATCAAGAAAGTACCTGGTACCATAAATGAGTCAGGGCAAGCCAAGTTGCACCATGCAGTGGAAACAAGGCTTTTAATTCCTCACCAGGTTCTTTGTCAGTAGGGTGACTTCCTGGCTACAAAATCATAGTAATAATGACATTTGTGATTAATGGCGTGAACACTAAATGGTTAACCTCATTTCCAATTTTTCCTTGGTTACAACACTAATCTCAAGACAGATTAGGCTGGCTAAAGGTGTCTGATTTTAGCTCACTAGGGTGAAATTCCTCTTAACATTTTGGCCGACCTGCCATTTCTATCTATTCTTTCCTCTAGTCATACAGAACGTGACATGCACTGTGTGCTCAAAACAGATAGAATTAAAGTTTTATTGTTTAAACGTATTTATGTTTGTGCCTCAAGCACTTCAATTCATTTGAATGTAAAAAAAAAAAGTGGTTTTAAGTGATCCGCATAGTAAATTGAGGTTTAATAAGAAATTTAAGTACTTTATGTTACAAATTTTTCTATCTTGGCATCTTTTTCTATTAATTGCTAAACTCTCAAATCTACATTTTCCAAGGTGAGGTTTGATAGTCCAGCAATTTTAACAGACCAATGTAGTTTTAACACATTAATTTAAATGCTGTGTTGTTCTGGGATTTTTCAGTTCATGTTTGTTGTCCGGCGCTGTGTGAACCTTGCTTCGCCTCATCAACAGCAGGCCTTGGCTGGTTGGGTTGGACAAATGCAACTAGGCTTTTAGCTCTGGACTGCCTTTTTCAGTGCCATTTTTCTGATTGATGCTTCTCTGTGCTTAATGTTGCCCAGTTTGATAAGGCTGCGGTTGAATTTGTGTCAGGATGGAAATAAATAAGGGCCTACAAGTGCACAGTTAGTGCTGCATAATTCTATTTTGCACTTCCAGTTTCCAGTAGAGTTGGTGTATAGGCAATGTTTTTACATTTAACTTAATTTAAATTGTCTATTGTATTTAAAAATAGTCACATATGAAAGGTCAAAGGGAAGTAATACAAAGCATGTGCTTGCTCTTTGTAATACTTGCTGGCCGTAATGACTGAATTTCCCCAGTGTGGTATCAATAAAGTCTTATCATCAAATTCATTATCACAGTGTCTATCCAAATAGCCTCACCTGTGAGCTGCTTGTGGCAATAACCACATTGTGATACATTCATTCAAAAAATCACATGTCATTGCTACTTTTGACCTCCCATCCCCATTAAACTGGTGACATTTTTGGCAGCCCCCAAATGTTAATCTCCAGTATGATGGCGCTTACTGCTTTTTGATGCAACATTGCTGTCTTAAGTGACCTGAACTGATATTTTAACATTTTTTATTGGTTTTGGTACCTTATTGTGGCTGACAAACTTCTATTAAATGAGCTCAAATCGTCGTGTGGGTGGGAAATTGTGCACATGGAAATGGAAGTTTCAAATTTATCTGAATTAGTGTGGTGTGGTTAAGGTGTGATCATGCTGGCAAAGACCAAGTAACATTTTGTGCTGACCTGCTCTTAACAGCCAAGTGTGGATGATTCCCCCTGCCCAGAAATAGAGGTATTGAATTTAGTAGGGAGATGAAGGGGGAGGGAGGAGGGGAGGAGATGCTGTGTAAGGAGAGGAGGGGTTAATGGTCTGGCTCAACACACTACACTGCCCCACCCAGAGGAAACATTCCAGACGGAATTAAAGAGTTAACTCTTCAAACAGTGAACATTCCCACCAGGGGCTCCCAACAAGAGACAGGGGGTTTGATGGGGGTGGGTGGGTGCATGTCCGTGTTGTAGTCAGGCCCCTGATTGGTGATCTTTCAATTCATTTCACACAGTGTCGCAGGGGCTGTAAAAGAAAAAAGCCAAAGGGCCTGAATAGGAGGAGTTGGATGGGAGGGCCCGCTAGCACAGGCAGAAACACTTTTATATTTGTCTGAGTCCCAAAGGGCACATCTGCTGCTGGCAGACGGCAGGAGGCTACTGGTGGTGGGCCCGGTCTCGTCACCATGGCCTGGTCACAGCATTAACTGGAAGTGTCTAGCCTGTCCCAATGATTCTGCCATCTACACTCTACAGTGTCTACTGATCTAGATTATGTTAGTGTGTTGTGTTTTTCATCCTAATTTTCACCCTCAGTGTTCTCCACAAAAATGAGCTGGTTTCCACTAATAGTTCCTTTTTCACTATATGTGGGTGGGTGATATGTAAGCCATACAAACATCCTAAATGGAGAATACCTGGGCCAAATGGCTTCCCATGGTCTGAAGACAACCTGTGTTGTAGCATTTTCTAACACGGCACTAAAGAGCTGTGTATTTTCAACTTAACGACTTTTCTAGCATCACAGTCGTTCAAGTCGATGCCACATATGCAACATTGGATACCAAATGAAGATTTTCACTAGTCTTGCTCTTATTAATTTACAAGTGGCAGTTTTTATTCTGTTGAGATCATATTTGGACTTCCCCCTTTCCTCATGTCTGTATCTCCCTCAGAGAGATAGAAATGCAGCTGTTGTGCCGTTAAAATGCTCATTTCCTCTGTGGTTTGATTATGTATATGCTCTAGTGATTTGCATTGTGGACATGTTTGCGTGAAGTTGCGACCTTTGAAGTCTGAGTGTTCCATACCCCCATTCAGATCCCAGTTCACATTCAGATATGTGGGAGATACCGCACAAGGAAGAAGTATGTTGCACTTTTCTCAGTAGACCTATTTCATTTTGATTTGGCAAGTGTATTTGACACTTAAGGGAGAGCACAAGGTCTTCTAGCCTTTGTGTTTGAGGTGTCTGCCTTTCATCTGAAGTCATCACTCCTGCAACATCATGCAAATTACCCCTTGGATTACCCCTCATGCGCATTGTTACTGAGGGCCACACTGCTCATTGTTTAATTGAAGGCAAAAATTCTCACATTTAAATGCAAATGATGCATACCCATTAGAATTGTCACACTTTTTTTCATAAATCGACCCTGGAGGATTGACTTCCTTGCTTCTAATGGCAAGCAAGCTACTGATGCTTGCTGTAATTTGATCAGTTTGTAGTGAAACCACAAGCCCCCCTCCCCACACCAATGCTGGTTCCATTCGTCCTTTACAGCCACTCCCACTCAGCATATCTCAACACCTGCTCTTTAATGAAGGCAAACAGAGAAAGGGGAATAACCAAATGAAACAAAGACCATCCACCAACCCTTTGGCAGCTGCAGGGAACTAGATCCAAGGTCATATGACACTGTTGAGCCAAGTCTCCTTGAGTTTTATATAGGCTGACTACATATAGTGACATATACACTACACATGTACAGAAGGTTGACAAAGGGAAAAACCTGAATGAATGAGTGGAGAAATAAAGCTAATGCATATGTTTCCACAGAGGTGAGCTACATGGTGCCGTTAAGCAATGAACATCCAATCATGATCTGTGTCATGTATTAAAATGCTGAGCAGGCCCATTTAATTCAGATTTTGTATTAAGATGGCATGAGGAAAAGATCTAAATAACTTCGAGAGTCCATTGTTGGGGTACTTATGGCAGGAGCCTCAGTCACTAAAGCCCCTTTTACACAGCCTGTTCAAGGTGGGAATGTTGCAGCTTTATTCCACCTCGTTGTTCTGTGTAAAACATATGACCACAGAATTGAGGCAGGCATTGTTGTTCCGCCTTTAAGCCAGCTGTGGGGGTACTAAACGAGCCAACGTTTGTGTAAAAAGGGTGAGCTGGCAGTAGTGTTTCTTTTGTCAACGAAAATTATGACTAAATATTGTCATCAACGAACCTTTATCACATGACGAAAACAAGACAAGACGCAACGTAAATGCTGGTCATGTGACGATAACTATAATTAAATATATAATGCAATGTTGTTGACAAATAAAAATGAGACTAAATGTAGTTTACAAAAGAAAACCTCTGCTAAAATGTCTCTTCATTTTCATTGACTAAAACAAGACGAGACGAAATGTTATAACGTTATTTCGTCGAGTTTAGTCATGTTGTTATTTTTATTTTGCAGTATTTCTGTTTCCTGTGTCTCATTTCAGGGGCTGCATCAAGTCGCACTGCGCAGTCGCAGACGACATCACAGCAGTAGTTCCCACTCGCGGCATTATTTAGAAGATGCAGCTGTGGTAGGTTAGCGTTAACGACAGACAATTGACACAGAGAACGGGACCGATGGCCGGCCAGCTGGCTTTAGTTGGTAAAATAAATATGTTGTGAATTCGTATCAGAGCGTCTTCCGTGTCTGGAATGGATGTATTCTTGAGTCTATAAGGTAACAATAATATAACAATAAGACAACCTTGTTTGATTGAATTGTGAAATGGGTTTGGCTAAAAGAAAATTTTGGTTTTGTCTATACTACGAGGTACTTATACTATATTGACTGGGTTAAATAGAATTGCATTACGAAAAAGAGACTAAAATACAATTTTCATTGACTGAAACTAGACTAAAATGTCATCAGTTTTTGTCGACTAAAACTAGACGAAAATAGTCACGGATAATTCTGACTAAAATAAGACTAAAATGCTCAGACTTTTAATCATCTGAAAGTTTACTAGACTAAAAAGAGTATGAACGTGACTAAAACTAATAAAAATTAAAATGACAGCTTGACACAAAGACTAGACTAAGACTAAAATTAAAACAGGCTGCCAAAAAACAACACTAGCTGGCAAGAAGGGTCACCACACAGTTGTATTACATATTCACTGCTTGTGTTTTTTAAATTACGTACTCATTCCACGTTCGTCAGTTGTGTCTTTATTGTACAGCAATACAATAAATGCACGTAACATCGACTATGCAGTGCAACATCATGAAATACAGAGAGAGAATCAAGTCATTGTGCAGTGACTTGCACAGAAAACTACTGTAATGACAGCAGCAGAAATAGGGAGGAGGATATGCAGAAACAGACTGAAGTGGAGACAAACTGTCTGTATGTAAATGTCTCTCACGTGAAGAATTCACAACATAACATAAAATTATTGAGGTTTGATAAAATGATTCTATTTTGAAGTGACTTCACTGACAGAACCTGTGTAGAATTTTTTGGAAGTTACGAAATTTTAGCTGCTTAGCATGTTGGAATAGGAGTGTGACCTGCTGATGCAGTGTAAATAGACAGTGCCTGTCCCCCCTTAACAAAAATTGCTGTAATGAACAAGAGTCAAAGAGCAGACTCCTGATTGCTTTTGGAATATTATCGTAGATGGGAGTCCACCAGGTAAAATGCTAGGACACAAGTCATTTTCACAATTTAGTGCAAGCAATTTAAGTGATGTTTCTGGCTTTTTAATTAAGTGCAGACTGGACAGTGATAGGCCTTGTTATTGCTGATATTCATCAAATTGAACATGCTCAGATCTGCTCAGTCCAAACTACCATACAGCAGTTATTTCAGCAATGTTTAGAATTAGGTGTAGGTTGTGTCATATCAGGGCTTTGCTCCTTGTAGTAAGGGCCAGGCAGTGAGGAGGTGTGGAAGAGTGAGACTTGTCTATTGTTAGTGCCTTTCTTGTCTGTCTCCTGCCTCGACTTTGGCTGAGCTCCAGGCTGGTGTCAGGGGCCTGTAGCTGCTAACTAGGCTACTGTGTCAAGGCCCCTGGGTAAACACAGCAGCGGACTGGGACCTTCAACAGAGCCTTGCAAAGGAGAAGTACATGCAAGAGGTGCAGGAGGCTTTCCTTTCTATAGCCCGCCTGCTTTTCAGTCTGCAGAGTCACCGTACTGCCTGCCAAAATCTTGTGTAGTTTATAGTAGCATGTGGCCAGGTTGTGTGTCAGCCAAGTTTTCAAACACAAGCTGAGCGTAATCATGTGCTTGTAAGAGAGAGCTACCGGCAGAGGAGGAAGGAAGAAAAAAAGCTCTTGGCTGCTGCCCAGGAAACGTCACGTTACACTAAAAGCAATGTGTTCACAGCTCAGCTTCCAACATTTATGTTCTACATTCAGGGCTGCCCATCCTCCACAGCTGCTCACTTCCTGAATCACAGTCATCACAAGAAACCAATAGTAAGCAGTTTCAGTGTCAATGCCACTGGCTAGTAATCCTAAATGTTGTGCTAGTGTACATAATGCTTCATATAGGAAAAACATCCCTACTACCATGAGCAAAGTCCTGTTTGTAATATAGTGATTCATTTACACAGTGGAGAGCAGAGGTATGTTAAAGAATGTGATTTTCTTTCCTTTTGGTTAACATCTCGTCTGCACATCAAGTGCTCAGAGCTTTGTGCTTTTCTGCTATCAAGCTTCTCTGGATTAAAAAAGCTCTGAACATTTCACATAAAGGAGTACAATTAAATATTTGCTCAATGACTTCTTAATCATTCTAAATGCTAAATTATTGTCTTTTACTGGCTTCTGTTTTAAATTTTCCTTTAATTGTATTTTATTTTTATTTTTCTATTCTCTTCTAAGCTCTTTCTTTCTTTCTTTCTTTCTTTCTTTCTTTCTTTGAAATGTATGATTTTAATGTATTTTTATGCTTCTGTAAAGCACTTTGAATTGCTGTATGAATTGTGCTATACGAATAAATTTGCCATGCCTTGCCTAAACAAACTAAACAGTTAGACAGATGTTGATCACATTGCCATATTTCCGTGGGTAGAATTTAGAAATCTCGCTTTTATTCGGTATTGCATGCTGCTAAATGTTAAGGACAAAAAATTGCCTCAGACTGTTCACTTCATTTTTATTATCAATTTATGTATTTAGCTTTATGGAAGTAAAATAATTGAGAGCTTGTAATGAGAGAGTGGAATGGCCTTTTTAGATTGTTTACAGCACACAAGGTGTTTGATTCCCCACTGATTCCATTGAATTGAGTTGAAAGATTTGTATGGAATCATTGAATCATTTCAGGTGACAAAAAACACTTCAGGCTGTGACCTGGTAGCTGATCTGGTTAATAGACAATCACAATGTGAATAGTACTATGGACCATGTCAACTGCAGTCAATAATTTCAAAAGCCATGTTAGTAAATGATTAAAGAGTGGTACAGAAAATTGAATTATTAACAGCAGGGGCTACAGTGAATGTAGGTTATTTTAAGAACTATATCTTGTTTAGCTTGAGGAGGTTATCAGAAATGTGGCTTAATTGTTTGCTATGCTTCAGTGTGATGAAGCCTGCAGTGCAGAATTTTTCCTTTATCCTCGATTATTTGACAACAGAATATAATCTTGCCATGTCAAACTAAAGCACATGTACATAGTGTGCATGAGATCACATGACTGTTTTCATACAAACATCAGCATATTAATGCGGAAAATGGTTCAGTGGTGTTTGTGGAAGATTTGGATGCCCCAACCCAAACAAGGGGCAAGCCTTGATTATCCTGCCATCTGGTCAAAGACATCTCAGATTTTCCTGCCCTAGATAAATGTGATTAGAAAACCTGAAGAAGCTCTATTCTTTAAGCACAGGGCGGAAGTTTGGTCTGATCATCTGTTTAAAAAAGGGGTAGTAAGATGTAAGCTAAATGATTCACAGCATAAAATTATAATAAAATCAAATGCATTTGGATGCAGTGTTCTGAAACAATCACTCATACGTTGGAATCAGTCATTAAGTTGTGAACATGAGCATGAGTGAACATACATACATAGAAAAGTTTCAATTCAAATTAGATACACAAGTAGAGTTTTTTGTGCTTTATGGAGTTAACATTGTGAAAACATCCTTTAGTGTTTGATTGAAACAATAATGGCATATAGGCTAGCTGTGCACCATAAGAGCTGAATGAATTTAAATAAGGGTGAATGAATGTGAACCCCACATACTGTGCAAACAGCTGCTTACCTGTAAATCTGTCATTGGAAACTATGTCTTTGCATTTACTGGTTTTACTATTCTTAGTGTGTGCTTTTGCTGCTATTGTATTACATTCAGTATAGCCTGTTTGCTCTGTTATCTATATCATTTCCCGTGATGCTGCAACAACCCAATTTCCACATGAGAATCATTACAGTTTTACCTCAGCTGATCAGATATAGATAGATACATATACCAGACTTCTGTCGTGTCTTTTTATGGGCTCAACTGCAGCATAGAATAGTATCAAGCAACCATTTCAGTGGGTTCTGTATCTTGAGGCAGTCAACAATTTAAATATCTAGTTTGACTATGCATAATAATTTACCTGACAAATATCATCTCCTCTTAAACCAGCCTCTGTAGAATCGTGACTTGCAGAGTAAATAACAGGATCTGTGTTTGTATGTGTCCTTAGGTAGGCTAAAGGAAGGTTATATATGTTGATACTGTATCTACTGTATTTTAATGATTAACCAATGATGGGAAGTCACTGCTGAGAATTAGACTAATCAAAAATACATTAACCATTAATTTTCTGAGTTGGTAACAACATTGTTTCTGAGGTTTTAGCTACATTTTCTGCAGATTAAAACATTGTGATATGATGTAGTGGAATTAACATTTTATGCTTTCTTATGTCGTGATAGCCTACTGGCAGATGCAGAAATAAAATACAGTGCTTTTCAAAATATACATGTTCATGGGCAGGGGTCTAGACTACTTCCAAAATGATCGCATATGCAGTCATTTTTTGAGAGTGTGCAAATTAAAGTTTAACGCTGTTGCAGTTGTGTGAGTGGCCCAGTTTGGGAGAAACATTGTCCTGCAGAGCCGGAGAGCCCCTGCAGTTCTGGACGCTGCAATTTCAAACCTACAGTTTTTAATGAGGCTTCAGCTAATTTGTTTAATGTAAACAGTTTGATAACTCTACACAGTGGTGAACTTGATGTTATTAAGCTGATGTTAGCCAGGGAAGCTTTCCTCAGGTCGGCATACCTTGATAGAATTCGCCTCTGCTTGGACAGTGCTAGCTACCTACAATGAATAATTTAAGCTTATCCATGCTAATGCCCTGAGAACCAGCTGTAACTCAAATTCGTGAATTTTATCGTAATGATATAGTGGTAAAGATTTCATTCATTCACTGTTATGTCTGGATTAGAAGTTAGATTTCAGTGGCAGCACAAATGCTGCTAATGTTAGTCCACGATCAATTTTCTTTTTTGACAGTTGTGATACATAAAATGATTGTACATTTTGCTATTCATGTGTGCATCTTGTGGGCCTACATTCGGTCAGTTAAATGTCATTTAACGATGAATCAAAAATAACAATGATTGTTATTATTATGTTTTGACAACACCTCAATAAACTGTCTAAATGTGGTGGTGTATTGTAACCAAGTGACCTACTGAGAAAGCTGGTAGCACAAGCGCTACTGGTGGAAAAGTTTATCTAGGGCCATGACTGGGCAGAGTAAGAAAGCTACTGCTGACAGGCTTTTTTTCTCTGCTGCCTGCTTCTCTGCTTTTCACAAATTTGTCCTAATGGTCAGGATGACCTCTCTGAAGACGGCCAATCAAATTTGTAGTGTTGAAGGAATACGATTTGGCTTGTGGTCACGTGACCTATGCTGTGCAATCATTGAAAATAGCAACATTGCTATTAATGTCTGACACTTCAGAAAACCTTCACACCACAGAAATACTTGCGTTCTATGCCAATAATTAAAGAGCTATCTTTTCAGTGTCACATCAGCAGACATGTTTATTTCAGGCCGATATGCTGTTTCATTTTAAAGGGTTAATACCAATGACCTGGTGACATTGCGTCCATATAGTCATTGCATGACTTCCACAGCAGTGGCAGTGAAATGACACTAAAGATTTGTTTTCTTAAATTTTGGTTTTATGATTCCCACACTCACTGTGAGTTTGCTGTAGTTTGGTTTCAAGTTTTTGGTGTCTCTGGGGTCTTTGAGTGTCCAGTAGAGATGTCCTGGCTTGTCAGCCCCTCGAGATGAGCTCCAGATGCGTAACGGGCTGCACCATCCCAGCCCGAGCCTCTGGGGGGTACTGGCCTGTCAGAGGTGGAATGCCCCTGCACACTTAACGCTAGCTGAGAGGAAACAGATACCTCTGGCTCTGAACAGAGAAATCGCTCCCTATCGATTAGACTATACAGAAAGCTGTGAATTGCGCTTATGGTTTGAACATTTGATACTGCAGATTCAGAGAGATAGTCATAACAGTAACTTCTCTGATGGAGCACCCCCCCCACCCCACCCCACCCCCAGTACCTCTCTCACCGCCGCCGTACGCCACACAAAGAAGTCATTTACCCATCTGACTGCAGGCGTTGTGACCTCTGTCATTTCATATGTAATTAGAAGTGATGTGTCCTAATAGTAGTGAACGTTTTTTGTTGATTGTGAATGCATCAAATTTCTAGCCCTGTCGGTATAATGAGAATACATATAAAGGCCTATCAGGCCTGTGTGAGGTTTCCTGCTGCCATTAGCGTGGGGTGAAGTGGATGCTTGCTCTTTGAAAGATGTCAGATATGCAAGGTATTTTTAGCCAAGGCTTTTAGCCTTGAAGAAAGAGCTATTAGCTGCTTACACCTATATGCTGCAGAATAGCTTTTTGCTCAAAGCTGCACTGATTGCAAAGGGGCCTCCTCAAAAATTACAATGCAGATTGTTTTGTCATATTTTTTTTTTTTTGGGGGGGGGCTTAATGTCCTGTGAGAATATTAATTTGTATGTTTGTGAAACGATAAGCACTTTGCATACTGAAGACAACTTAGTATCTGTCACTGTACACTTCACAGAGCAAAACTAATAGCTTCAAATCAAATTATCAGTGAAGGGGCACTGAGGAGGCCCCGTGCAAGTCTGTGCATAGTTTAGTTGGAAAATAAAGTCTCTAAGGTCTAGTTTCTTATAAGCCTGAAACTCTACGGGAAAGGGTTAACTCGTGGAGTACTGTATGTGGTGGCACAGATGTGATTCACTAAAATGTTTGCTCTGCCTGTGAAAGGGTCTTTGAACCAATGAGTGTGAACTTCTGGCCACACCAGCCTATAAACGTTGCATTTGTGTGAGGCAGCGAAAGGGGCCAGCTAGTGTAATGGGGGATGGGGCCTCTGCCTGTGGAATGTGGTGTCTTGGTGAAAGGGCTGGAGCTGAACAAATGCAGTCAGTTTATTTGGCAAACCAGGCTTGCTGGTCACCAACAGACATGTTTACCCAGGAACTAAAAATGCAAATCCACCCCTTTCTTTCAGACATTGGTCTTTCGTGTTGGTTACGTGTGAATGAGTTGAAAAAGTGTGTTGATCAGTGTGTATGTTTTTCCTCTGCGTGTCTGTCAACTTGCCTATTTTCATTCTGTCCTTCTATCTGTTACGCTCCCCCCTCTCTTTTTCCTCTGTTTCTCTTTTTCATCTTTGTAATTGGAGTGATTAATGGAGGGAGGGGTGGTCTTGCCTGGAGGCCTGTTTTTCAGTGGCCTTTTTAGCACTGCTGAGGCTGAGGCAGGCAGCAACACGTTCTGCCTCTGGACGTTTAGCCCCTTGTCCCTGCCACTTTGTCTGTTACCTTAAAAGCCAGAAATCTCTTCTAGCTACAAACATGATTGGACACTCCGAGGCAGCCGTGCCCCTGGGTCCTGTTCTCTGCCACCGGCCCACTCTCATGTCATATGTGACCCCTTTTTTTTTTTTTTTTGCTCCATAACAATTTTTAATGGGAGCAGAGACTCCGTAGTGGATCTGTTTGTTAGTAGGAACTCCACCATATGTTCCCAAGGGGCAGTGAGGTTTACTTCCCTCTTGTCGCACATGGTATTACAATTAGCCAGAGCCTTTGTTGGCGGTAGCGTATGGCAGCTCACCATGAGATCCTTTACAGTAGTTAGCAGATAAAGAGCGCCATCCGCTCAGCCCGATTCCCAACACCCCTCACCCATCAACCCCTCCCCATGGAAAGAGGCACTATAAATAATTCCTGGGGTCCTGCTGTGGGATCAAGGCCTCAATTATTTGATTTGGATTAGAGATTGCTGCCCCCCACAATGCTCGTTTTTACAGGCATGCTGAGAGAAAGCAGATTCCCTTTCTTTGAGAGCATGAAGACTTTGCAGATGGACACAACTAAAGGCATCAGGGCTCCTGTTCTCCAATATTGTTTGAACGAAACTGTCTTTCTACTGTATATGTATCTTTCTGCTATAATCATTGACTTAGTTCTCATCACAAATGAGTGGTCAAAAGATCAAAATAAAGTTAATCTACTAAGCGTGTGTGTAGCCTTTTTTTCTGCCTACTTGCCATTTATCACTATTGTTGGCTGCAATCCAGATTTCTGAAGGAGGCCTTGATTGTGATTAAATTACTGCCACTGCGTCTGTTTAAAAGATTTCCCTCACTGAACTTTTTTGACAGGCAGCAATTTGGCTAAAAAAGATTAGTCTGTGAATGAGATGTTAAGAGTACCTGTGGGATGAGACGGGCTCTCCTGTTATTGTGAGGTCCTGTTACTGGTGTACAGGAATGTTGGTGAATTTCACTGAACTAAAGTCACCCTCCCTCCTGTGTCTTTTCTGGTGGAGCTCAGCAAAAACATTTTGTTTCTCTTAATTTACTGCCCAGGGTTGCTATAGGGACTGGCCTTGTATGTGCATGTATTTTGTTTTAATAGAAGATTGGTGTCTGTTGACAGACACTTTTTTTTTTTGGTAGATAACTGCAATTTCATGAGTGTTTCCCATGGAAACCTTTACTGTGTTAGTTAAAGTTAGGGTGTCTTGTTGGAGGTAAAGGGGTTAGGTCACTCTGGGAGCTGTGATCTGCCCTCATCTCAGTTTCCCTGGCGTGGTGGTAGATGACTGAGGATGATGAGTATTGACGTGTGCTGTGAGATTGCGTCCGGAGGGGGCTGGGGACTTCCCTGTGTTTGCACATCCAGCGCTATTGATTTGGGCCCCCTGTTCAATGGCTGTGGCCCTGGGGACTTGATCTGTGGTGTGGAGCTGTGTAGGGTGGGACACAGAGAGCCATGACATTAGCTTGGAGCAGGAAGACAAGGGTTGAGGCATGGCTCAGGGCTAACAGGGCTCTAATTTGGCAGATACACGTGCCTCTCTTCATTAAGCTTTGTTTAGTTCACAGGATTGCAATGGAAGGCTGCAAAACAACAGCTGTTTTCAGGTATACATAACATTTTAAAAGAGCAATTGTGTCACTTATTTTTTCTGCCATCCCACTAGCCAATGTCAGCCAGCTTCTTATCTGTTGTCAGAAAATGACCTACTTCACACAGGTTCAACTATGCCTGTAATCCAAATGGCTGCTGACCTCTATCAAAGCATGTGTGGAAATTTACTTGATCCAATTTTTCCACTGCTTTTATTATCATGACATGATTCCAAAGTGGCCTTTTGCTCAAGGGTTGCTATTTGAGCCCACCCAACCTCCGATCTGAAGAGTGAAGGGAAATCACATGATGCTTTTATTAAGAACAAGCCTCTTCATCTAATAACAGCTCCACTATCAAATTGGAGAAGTGCTGTCAACATCCTGAGCAATCAATGCCATCCATCCCCCACTCCCCAAGCAGCAGCCATTAACCCTTCTTGTTCCGACATGCCTAGTCTCACTAAAATGGTGGCTCTACTCCAGACATCTTTCTATAATGGCTACATAGAATTACCCCCCAAGCTATGTATTGACATGTGTTGTGTAGTTTTTCTGATGCAGATGGAGGGATATGCAAAGAATGTCAACTTGTTGGAAAGGGAAACATGTCCACTGTAATGTGTGACAATAATGTCACATGAATACACAATCCAAATGCATGGATTTCACAACTGGTGCACTCAAGTAAGCATTTTAGAGAACACAGAAACTGTATATGGAAATATCCAAATCTCGATTTGCAGATTCATTTCATTTCATGATACAGTATAGAACGGTGTAGTATAGAACTGCACAAATTATTTTAATGACAGCACTAGAATAATAGTGAAGGGTGGCTTGTGACCCATTTTTTTTTTAGAAATGTAATTTTGATTGGCTGTCAGCGATTCTATCATTAATCAAATAGCTCTGCAGGTGATCCCCACGATATTGTTTGCCCCGCTGTGGTTAAAGTTATGGTGTGGCCATCAACTTGAGTTAGAATGATTTATAAAATTAACCCCTCACCCCCACATAACCAGCTACAGCTCAGTTTTAGTCATCGCGACCTTATTCTTAGCCTTGATTCGGCACTGCGCCAGTCAGTCACGTATGGCGTTAATGTGATTAGGCCACCCACTGCCTGGCCAGTAAAGCAACTAACAGCAGAGAGAGAGAGAGGAAACATGGACTGCTCCAACATATGAAGGCTTCTGTTCATCCCGCACCCAAAACACACACACATGCGCGCACACACACATACTAGCATATGCAGGCAGATCGAATGCATAGACGCAGGCGTTTTTAATGTTTTATTTGAATATTATCAATTCACTTAGCCTCAGTGAGTTGTGGTTTGGATAAATATACTCTTAAATGTCTGCCTATAAGACTGGAATGAAAAGTCAAAAATCTATCCTGCAGTAACAGGCACTTATAATACAGGTTCACAAACATAGAGATGCACGCTTCAGACATCTAATTTGAAACAATTCTGAATAATATCAGGCAAGCCAAGCCTTGTATGTCCCTGTCATGTAGATAGGGTGTGGGAATTTCTTTCTAAAAGTCTTTTCTGGGTGGAGCACTGGATGTGATGAAGGGGCTGAGGTGACTGATCATAAGGAGTGGTCCCAAAACATCAGTATCCACTCTAACTTGACAAAAAGCAACATAGTGTTAACATTCCTAAGCTGACCAAGGTCCCAATTCAAGAGCCAACATGTCTATTCATGGTTAACGACCTTCATGTTCCAATTACTGTGCTTTTTCTGAACCAGCTAGAGAAGAAGACTTGTTTTTCTATAGATGCAGCTGAACGTATTTGCGTTATGACAAGTGACAGCAGAATTTACTCTCCCAGACCCGAGATACTTTGTGCTCACATAGCAGTTAGTACTGCAGTCATTTCATCTGTCTTTTTCATCATACCAGCCTCTACAAGAGAACACTACACAGTTAGTCAAAGTGTTGCTACAGTCGTCAGTCATACGTCTGTTGGAGCAAACTTGAGTGGATGTGTTGTTTTGATTAAATTTAATGTGAAATTGCAGGGACAGAAAGCTATCAGTGTGAGAACTTCTGGTCTGTGCTGTAGTTAAACAGTTTGATTCTGTGGAATCAACGTGACAAACATTTTGCTATGTGAATTTCAAGATATCAGGACAATGCGTTGATAGTTAATTGTGTCTTCATCTCCCGTCTCAATCTACAAACAAACACCATCATTTGAAAGTAGCATCTCAGATTTGCTGCAGTAGACTTGTAGCATCATGCAAATTGTGGCTGAGTTTTGCAGTACTTTTTGCACTGAGCAAGGATAAAAGCTCTGGCCTCTGACTGCAGTGCACTGCAGCATGTAGTCATTTGACAGTTGCATGGCGACATTCAAAATGAAATGTATGTTCTGCATGATCAGTGAGAGTAATAGTTCTGAACGACAGTACCCATCTAGATCTGTGTAACATCAGTGGTAATTGAATTCACTTGAAGATGGGACAGAAATGATCTAGTTCTGTATCAAATCTCGTTTGGCACCGGCAGCTCAGAAAACGTAGTTAGAGCAGAGGAGAGGATGGAGGAGTAAGCCAGAGTCTGACACTGACTGGACAGTGACGTTCTGTCCCTTCAGACTTTTGTTTTTGGTGGAGGTTAGGAACACCTTGACCCCTGAGCTCCCATAGCGCAGAGTGTCCCTCAGGGAGGCATGAGCATATGTGTGTGTATGCGTGTGTCTGTAGGTGTGCATATGGTTTGGGTGTGGACACATTTCTATTCACCTAAGAAATGCAACACCAGTAAACCAGCAGCTACTGCTTGCTCTTTTGTAGTTACATCTGATTCTGGCGAGGTGGGAGTTAATTCTAGTGTTACAGGGAATATAGTAATTTAATTTGGACAAGAGCATTTTGTTAAATGATAGAATTTAGTTGACATTATAAATCACTTCACACAATTCACAGTTAATTTAACTTCCAGTGTGTCCTGCATATACACACACACAGGTCTCCCTGTTGTTGCAAATATATTCTATAAATGATATTTGATTTTAATTTTATTTCAGTGTTTGAGTTTAGGGTTTTATCAGTCGAGACATTCACACACAGACACTGGTTCATCTAACTATTCTGAAAAAAAAGGTATTTATATTCTGTACATTGGAGTGGAATTGCACTTTGAAAGATTAGCAAAGTGCACTGGCTAACAAGCAGACTGATGGTGCTTCCCATGTAGCTTTATGGCTCCTTGCTTGGTTACTGACAGTGAGATTACAGTGTTGACCTCTGGTACAGTGGTATCGGGAACATTTGGCTTGTATAAAAGGTGCAGAATGCAAAGTTTTTTTCATGCAGCAAGCATGTGAGATTATACATGGCTGCAGTCTGAATTATCTTCTGTTATAATCATTTGTAATGGTTAAAGGTTAACAGAGGAGGTCAAATTGTGTGCAAAGGTCTATAAGTCCTCCAAGTGCAGAGCACATACTGTATATTTAGCGACATGATGATCCTGTTGTAATCTCTGTGACATATTATAGATAATGTAAGTTGACAGCAAAATGTATTTTTGATAAGGAATGAGCTTTGTTTTAACACAAGATATCTGCTGAAAAGCCAGTGTGATAGAATAGGAGCTTTTTAAAATGGCTACAACTGAAAATGGATATAACAAATCTACTTGTCTTTGAAAAACAAAAATCATCGGACATCACCTATTAATTACTTTCTATTACTATTACATACTTTCCATTCTAGAAAAGTAGCATTTTGGAAATAAACTTTTCATACTAGTTTGAGACATAAACTACGTTTTTTACTCATGCATCAGTGTTTTCAATAGTAAATTAATTTCCACCCTTATAAAATTGACCGTCTTGTAGACTTTTTTGCTCCAATGTGTAAGAGAGGGCGCTGGTTGTTCTCCATGGCAGATATTTTTCTTGTAACAGAAATCTTCATGCGTTTAACTCGACAAGTGAAAGTGTACCGTTTGCAGTGGGTTTGCAGGTTGGTGGCTGATGAGTATTTGTTTAGGGAGCATGAATGTTGACAACCATTACACGTACAGAGAGTGAGAGGGTGAAAATGACTTGCTCTCAGGGGCCTTGACAACCTTTGCCCTGCCAGCTCTCGTTTCAGGCCTTGTAATTGCCACTGACCAATGGGCTCCCGTTTGAAACTAGACCCTGGGCTACAGCTATTAACGTCCCCCCTCCAAACGGATCTTGTTTTGATTCCTGATGCTTTTATAGGTTTTGTCTTTAGGAGACATTCCTGGTCGGCACATACCATGCACCCCTTTCTGCCCCTATTTTCCTTCCTTCCCGTCTTGTGGGGCCATTGCCCCCCTTCCTGCACTCACAAACATACACGCAGCCATGATCAGCCTTTGCACTGTTTGTGTGCGTGTGTGTGTGCGTGCATGTGCGCTAGAGCTACTGACCAGCCCACCCTCCCCTGGCCCCTCCTGACAGCCAGCTACACTCCATGAACTTGGCCACCCGTCACAGCTGCGTTAAGATTGAAGGATGGGGGGCCCTTGTATCCAGCTGGGTCGGAAGACATGGGTGGGGGCAGGGCAGGCCCAGATGCAGATGGTTTAGGTCAAATGGAGATGTTTGAGGATGAAGGGGGAGGGGGACACAGGAGCTCAGGGGCACAATAACTCCAGAGGTTACTCCTCCAACCTCTGGAAAAATGCACTCTTGGAGTTTGAGTATATATTAGTTTTCATGTGTTTGTGCTGCAGAATGTTGGCAGTTGTTGTAACTAGCTCAGAGTTTACTCAGTTTTTCCAGCCGTCATGAACTTTTTGACCTACAGTCAGTGTCAACCTGATGGGATCTTGGTTAAAAAAAAAAAAAATAAACAACCGTTTTTGAAAAAACGTTGGAAGAAATGTTGGAAGTCCATTCTTAAGAATCACATAATCACATATCTATCATGATCACATAAAGGCCAAATGTCAAAAGGATAATCTTAATTCTAGATAATCGTGCTACTGAAAGACTCATAGGTAATGAAATGAGACCGCTACAGAGAAGATCCTCTCTGAACATGTTGCAAACCACTTTCGGTTTGATTACTGACCTTATCTGTGTTTTCTCTCTTGTTTGTTGTAGAATGGGAGTGCAGGCTGGGCAGATGAGGCTGACAGTAGCAGAGGAAGAGGAGAGGCCTCCAGAGACTTTGCTAAGGTAAGCATTTGGAGACTGATCATCGGATGGCAGTGGGTTCAGTTATTAAACGACCAAAAATGAAACAGTTGCCCCAATTACATAATAGCATTCATTCTTATGAATGTCAAACTAGTGGAAATTGTCAATAAGTGAACCCTTTGACGCATTCTCCAGACTGACGGATGCATCATGTTGTCTCACCTTTTCTTTTAAATATTGCATGTGAACACACCACAAAGATAACAGCCAATTCTCAGGTGGCCATCAACATGTATGTACAGTATGTTCTATGCCTATATGAGAGGAAATAACCAGTCCATATTTGTACTGCACAGAACATTGTACACATAAACAAAACAAAGAAAGCAACTATTTCCAATTCTTCCAATGACAATTTGATATGCTGAATTGACCAAACAACAGTAGCCAACAGTTCCAGACACATGGGAAGAACCACAGGTGACTGTTGGCTACATACAGTGTTCAACTGACAAGTAGGTGCATAGTGGCCCTAATAAGGTATTTTTTTCTCTTTCAGCTGTATGAACTGGACAGTGACCCCAAAAGGAAGGAGTTTTTGGATGACCTCTTTACCTTCATGCAGAAAAGAGGTAAGAGTACTCTCCAGAAATCTGTATTATATTAAGAAGCAGATGCTTCTTTACTTGCGCTCTAGATTTTCTTTTAGTTAAGTCAGATCCAATGGTGTGTGTGTTTAGTTGGGATTTAGATGAGATTCATATGAATTCTCTAAGTACATTATAGGCATTTTCTACAAACATGTTTCACTTAGTGTGTTATTGAAGTGTGATTTTTCATTTGGTACCTGACTAAAATGTCTGAGTTTAGCTCTGTGGTTTCAGGCTTCATATCCTTTCAATGTAAATTTAAAATTCAAAACCACACACCTATACTTTCTTAACTCTCAAGGCAAATACGGTGCTCCAAATCCTGTAGAAGTACCTTTGCATTACGACTTGCAGTTAAAAGTTGCCACAAATGTGACATTGGCTCAAGTTAATTTCACACCCTCTGCCTATGTGGAAAAAGCAAATACCACACGACTTCCATTTCTTAAGATTCGTTTCCTGTCTCAGTGTGAGGAGGGGTTGCTATTTTTTTACAGGGAATCTGGAATTTCACTATAGACTGATTGGTGTTAGGACTACAGCACAAACAGGTCATACATACTACACATATGCATATAAACCAAACCAAAACAAAAAGTACAAATGCATACATAGTTCTTTCTTTTGCGGCCCTGGTCTTCCAACATGGCTGTCAAGTGTGCCATGTCACTGATCAACTCAAAAACATGCTGTTACTCTCACTGGCTAAGAAATCCTTTTCTAATTCCTTCCCCAGAGTAAAGGCCTTAAAGGGTCAGCAGGTGAGGTCTGCCTCTGTTGATCCTGTGGTTCTGCAGTATCAGAGCCAAGAGGATCTGGCAGTGGCCTAACTTATTTAGTTGGCCAACAGCCGGGGAGGCTCAGCTGACTGTACTGCTTTGACGCTGTATTCAAGACTCCACTGACCAGAGCGGCTAATGTACTTAGGCTTTTATCAGACAAATCTGTTGCCAAGCAAGTTACATGGCTTGAGCAATACCTCCCAAGGTGAATCACAATGTTATTACAGTGGTACATACTTTACATTATGTTTTGGCAGGCTATGATGAGCGATGATGGTCTGTGAGTGTGTGTGGTTCATACTTCATTATGTTTTGTCACAGGCTATGATGGGTGATACAATATGTATGCAAGTGTGTATATGATGCACAGTTTGTTTTGTCAGACTGTGACGGATGATGGTGATGGTGGGTGCATTTGTGTGGCTGGGTCCATGTGCATTGACATGCATGTGTATGCCCTTGTACGCATATGTTGACGAGCTCACGTTCACTAGAGCAGCAGCAGCTTTGAGTGTCTGGTCTGGCCTGAACACCCGGAGGTCTTGTTTGGAGGGTGATGAATTAAGCCAGAGTCAGAGAGAGGGAGGGACAGAATCTGTCAGGGCCCTGTTAGCATCTTTGTCCAGTGGCAGACACTGGGAGTGGTTGGCTGACCCTTTACTCACGCTGGTCAGACAGAGAAATCCATCAAGCTGACTAAAATGCCACCTGACAGCAGATAACTGGCTGATTACAGTGCGCCGCATCACATCATTTTCACTAAATTAGGATTTACTGAAAGCCCGGAAAAAAAGGTAGACTTTTAAGTGAAAACAATTTTTTTTAATCGTCCTAGTGTTGTGTTTTGTGCAACGCACATATAGTATGGAATTATAACATTGACTTGACAGAATAATATGTTTATTCAATTAGCATAATTAGCTTATAAAACAACCTCAGCTTAAACCAAAGAAACGGCACACTGATTCACTGATAACAATATGAATTAGAAAATTAGAACAGCTTTCATTTATATTTTGTTTAACTTGTTTAATTAAATTACATTTCCAGAGGGAATTACAGTGAGTGCAACTGGAATCGGCTTGCATGGATCAAGTTCCCGTATTATCTTAGAACAAGTGACCAGTAGCAAGGGAGTACAAGGGTCAGTGCACGACACGACAACAGTTTTAACAAATATAACTGTCTCCAGCCTGCTTGTCTAATCGTGTGAAACAAAGGAAAAAGGGATATATGGCTGTATGGTTCTTCAAATGTGGATGCTGGATATGACAGAGATGTTGCTTTGACATTGGAGACCTGATGCAACCATTGTACAAGAGGGTCGGGTATGCTTTCAGCTACTTGAGAGTGAGTTCTTCACCCTTCTGTTTAGACAAGAGTCACTTGGCTGACCTCAGTCTCTCATCCAGGAGTCTTAATCACAAGGAACAAATTGCTTGGCTGGATTCCCTTTTTGCTGTTTGCAGATGAAGCGCAAGACTTGTCAAGCTCATGTTGATGGCACCCTCTAATTACTCTGTGTTTACACCTGCTTCCTTTTCACTTCATCGAGACATGGGTCAAGATTATTTCACTTTTTTTTAAAAATGAAAGAGTATGTGGAAAACCTTTTTGATTCAATGTCACTATGTGGATGAGAGGGGGATCTCAGCAGATGAATGGGAAATGCCAGCCTCTTCATTTGACTGACCTTACAAGCAGAATGCTGAAAATCACTACCTCATTTTCTGAAGTGTAAAGAAGGTTAAGTGAAATCCAGTGGAATCTCTGGATGGAGAGAGACAAATGGTGAAGTGCTTTTCCCACCTCGTTGTGGGGGCCTCCAGGCCTTGAGAGGAAAGCAGCAGCGGAAGGAAAACTTACGAGGGATTCCCATTTCCTGCCTCCGCACTTAAAAACAGGCAGGCGTGCGTGTGTGTGTGTGCGTGTGTGCGTGTGCGTGTGCGTGTGCGTGTGTGTGTGCGTGTGCGTGTGCGTGTGTGTGTGCGTGTGCGTGTGTGTGCGTGTGTGTGTGTGTGTGTGTGTTAATGGTTGAGGAATTTTAGCAGCTGTCCTAAATCCTGTCTGTGCTTAAAGGGGCCCATTGATAGGACTCTGCATCACAGAAATGGCAGAAGACACACATACAAATCCCTCTCTACCTTTACATCCTTGGCTCTTCTTTCGTCGCTGCCTACTCCAACATACATTGCTGGACTCCTTTCACATTCACCAGTGACCACTGTTCTGTTTGTTCTATTTGTTGCTTTTGTTGCAGAACCTCCTGTCATTTGCCGCAGATAGAAACATCAGCTAATGGCCTGACATGTAGATGTAATGTAAATGCACTGGAGCTCAGTGTGGGTGGAGGATATTAGCCTTTATGAGTTATGCCAACAGTCACCGTTCATCATATCCATTACAGGTTTTGCTGTTTCACCCCCACTGGGAGCCCAGAGAAAAGCTTTGACACAGGCAGGACTCCATTAACCACCTCACAGGTTTCGATTATGCAGAATGTTTGTTTGGGTTTGCCACCCAGCCACTTTCTCATTTGGGATGGGAGTTTGAAGCAAGAATTGGGGTTGGGGGGGCAATAAGTGTGGCTACGGGAGCTATGGGTGCGTGATAAAGAAAAAAAAAAGAGCGAGAAAATAAAAGTGATGCAGCCAACTGTCTGTCAGCACTGTCCACTTGAGATGATTAATGGCCACAGGCTGTGATGGACAGAGCCAGAGAGAGAGAGGCTCCTGTTCAGTGAAATCACCAGTCAAGAAGGGAGGGGGTAGCAGGGGGTAAAGACAAGTGTTTTAACTTCTTCTACTCCAGCCAGAAAACCTCACACGTTGTGGTCAGCAAAGGGTAGACCCATCCCAGTGTGACACTCCTAATGGGAAGTGTAGATTCAGCTTAAGAAGGACCACATGGTGTGCTATCGCTGCTTAAGGGTTATTTTAGGGGGAAATCCCTACATCTTAGATTTAGGCTTGTTAATAATAATAACGTGGTAAGCCAGACTTGTCTGTGCCATTAAGTTGCAGTGAGCTTGATGGGCCTAGAGAAAGATATGTAGAATTAGAGGAAGGAGAAGGGGGGACGGAAAGGGAGAAGGTAATGATTATAACGTAGATGTCTCAATTAGCTGCTGCTCCACAGTTAAACCCAGTGGCCGTGGCTCTGCTCTGTTTGTTCCTGTAAATCTTCACTGTGGCTGCCAGTAATGTTTTCAGGGTTCGTATAGCAGAATGGCACACATGGGCTTTTGTTTGACGAAGAATCAAAAGTGGAACAGGTCAGTCATTTATTGTCATGTCAGACAAGATAAAAAGGGAAGACCACTTACTATACATTTGAAAAACCCTGAAAAACCTCATCAAAAACAAATCAAAGTAGCTCATGTCTCTGTTTTTTCACATGATGAAAAAAATTTACACACAGATTAAACTGTATAATTTCTTGCATTGTTTGTGGTGTGGGAAGAGTGGCCTCCCAGCAGGACATTAGAGGAAGTTCTCTAACTGTAACCCTGAGACCGAGAGCTCTGTCCACACCAATTACACCATGAATGGGCTCTGGGGGATCCATGTATGCATTATATTACTCCCCCGGTCAGCCTCACACTCGCCCTCGTAACAGGCAGGCCCTCTGTACAAACACTGCACTACAATAGGAACATTCTCTGGTTCTTTGATATGGCCTCATTTTCCTTTAGTTAACACCCCTCAACTTCTGGAAAGTGGCAGCACCTGGTTGGTTTAACAACCAAAACACTGGGTATTGTGTGCACATTTGTCCACTTCAGATTGATTTTCCTTTGAGTTTGACCTTTTGAACGGCCACTTTGCTTTAGATACAATTAATGTAACTCGTGCAATTAGCTGATCATCATATTTCAACTAGTCTTTTATATTCTTTTCCTCAATAAAATGTAGTTTTTTTTTAGATACATACAGTTTCCAAGACCTAAGACGCATGTTTTACATAGAAGGCAACAATAAAATGCAATTAGGAAATTACATTTTGTCCTCTCTTGTCTTTCTTTCTGTCTCCATCCCCTTCCTCCTCCCTTGCCACCACCCCATTCTCCTTCCCCCTCTGTTTATTGTGCTACAGTTACAACCACTGAAACTTGATAACACCATGGGGGATAGGGGCGGAGGGCAGTGCTGTGGCCTGCTTGGTGGGCTGGATTAAGGGGCCTCCTGTCCTACACGGGATGATTAATGATCTCCAAATAAGTGGGGGTCAACCTTTTTGATAGGGCAATGCTGACGGACAGCAGACAAGGGAGTGACCGTCGCGTGTCTGTATGTGTGAAAAGGGCGAAAAGAGAGTATGAAGGATGAAGAGGCCAGACATGGACACCATACTAGGAGACAGGGTGCCAGGGTGACAGTGGGGAGGATAAGGGAGGCATCAGTCAGCTTGTGTAGAAACAAGGCCATGCTCTTTCATGTCCCTTTGAAAGCACTTTGTCAGTGGGCTAGAGCTGACCGAGCTCTCCAACCAGACAGAAAAATAGCCAGGCAAACGTTGTAAAAGACCAGTGCTGGCAGCAAAGGGCCCCTACTCTCAGGAAAGGGCGGGGACCCAAATGATACACAGATTCTAACCACTGCTTTCTAATCATTACCTCAAGACAGACACCAAAAGAAGAGGCGAAACCATTCTTATTGGACCCATCCTCCCCTGCATTTGTGATCAAAGATTTTGCGGTTACTGTGTTGATATATTTGATGCCTGAGATTATCTTTGCCTTTGGTAAACTCCACCCTTTGGCTGGCAAATTACAGCCTAGCCTTTGGGGTACGAGCACATCTATGGTGGTTATGCTCTTCCTTCAAAACAAAAGGAAATAGTAGCTTTCCTGATGTTTTGTGTGTGAAGGTGTGTGTGTGTTGGGAGACGTTAGATTAAAATCTTTCACCTTTTTATTTTTTGTTTTTGTTTCTTTTTTACAACCAAGACTACTCTTTGTGTCTCTTCCTCTCTCTGCCTGTTCAACCCAACCCCCAATCCACACTGCCTCCCTGTTATTTCCTCTGTCATTTAGCCAGACTGTTCCACAGCCCTGGATTGCCACTGTGCTGTCCATCTTTAATTACGACCATACTGTACAGGGATTTGAGTCTCTAAGCTGCAGAGCCGGGAGATTCTTAATCACCAAGCTCATAAGTAAATGAGCAGGGAAGATGACGAGTGCAGGCCTCAAGGAGATTCATGGTTCCCAGCGAGGTCATTGGTCAGGGTAAAAATAACACTGGCTGCTCAGTTCACCATGCATCTTGTTTTGTCTTTAGTGGAATACATTTGCAAGTACCCTAAAAAGCACATGTACAAATATAAGAGCATTTGGTAGTCATACAAGGAGTATGAAGGGGCTGTTTTATGAACACATGACCCCAGAAAAGTTAAATATGACTGAAAACTGAAGCAGCAAGCATTGTTTCCCCCAAACAAAGGCATAATCTAAAAACAGGCTGATAAGGCAAAAAGAAATGAAATGCTCAATGGGGCAATGATGTTTAGAAACTGAGTTACATTATCTTACTATTTTAATGAATAAACATTTATGTAGAGGACTGACAAAAGTTGTACGTGATAATTCTTAATTGATTCAGAAAGTATTAATTGATTTATTCATTGTAGATGTAGTGAGTCATACAAGTTAATCCAGGACGAAACATTTTTATAAATCAAGAAAAGTCACATGAGAATTTTTGCCTTTTTTTCCTTTCTCAACATTTTGTGTTCCTATAAAACAGCTGCCCCTTTTGTATGAAATATTCCACTTTTTTGTGCTCAAAATGATTTTTTGGTGGGAGCTATGTTAAGCTGTTCCCACATGAAGCTCCCAATCTTGTGCTATCTCTGGATATCTGCATGTCTTGCTTCTCCATCTGTGTCCTGTGTGTGCTCTTAAAGCAATGTTTCCTGGCCTCCACACCCCGTGATGGATGGTATGAAATGCATTACAGCCCCCAGAGGAGCCCTACACCAATACAATAGCCCTGAGCTCACTTCCAGAGCAGCTCTGCAGCAGTGTTGCATAAGCCACGCGGTAACGGAGATCTGAGTGCAATGGGGCCTAATGGAAAACAAGACGCTTGATTTGAGGGAAGAAATGTTATTGCCACTTTGTAGAGAGCATTTTAATTGATATGCTTGGTTGTTTGGGTATGTGGTTAGATAAAGGTAGTGGTCAGTTGACATGTTACTATAGATGAGTAGACAAAGATAAGTTTTCATCCCCTTCAACTAGGCTTAACACCTAAACTCCACTGGGTGCCTTCTATCCAAGATGAGTCTTTTTGAGCTGATCTCTGCCATTCTAGGCAAAGCATGCATTTCCACCGGGCGGGTTCGGTCTCCGTTTCAAAAGTGTCCCAGAAGCAGCTCTACACTCTGCTCCACGGAGAATATGTGCTGTCTATTTTTGACAGACAACGGGTCAATCTGCACAGACCAGATCAAGCCAGACAGGAAGTCAGACACAGGAAAGGTGTAGAGAAGCTGGTAAATCTTCAATATAGAAGACACTGTGCAGACTTGCAAACGAATATCAGCAAGAAACATGGACAAAAAAAGAAACTATTTAACTGTGAAGCCTACTTGCCCATGGTAGAAGCACAAATATCAAGGAAAAATGAAGTCAGCGAAATCCGAGCAAGTCAAGAAAATCAGGAAGGCAAAATGCTCTGCCTCTGAAATGTAATGTATAGGATTTAGTGGCATCTAGCAGTTAAGTTGCAGATTGCAACCAACTGAATACCCTTTGCCTCATCCTCCCCTATGTTGGCTGCTAAAAATGCAATGTTGTTGACTCTATGGAGGAGGACCCACTCCTGCTGTACATATGAAGAGCTCATTCTGAGGTAACAAAAACACAACAATTCCTATTTTCAGGTTATTTATACATTAATGAAAACATACTTTGAAATATTTTATTCCATTTCTGCTGTTATATCCCTTGAAATCCTACATACTTGATCTTTTAAGTCACTCGGCATTAGGAGCATCTGCAGAGTCCCTGAAAGGTAAATGAATGACCCACTGTCATGGATTTCTAAAGCCAAATGTTATTAGCATTGATGGGAGTTAAAATTTCCAAGATGAGTGCACATCCCCCCACAATTTCATGGCCTGCTTCAACATATCCCTCTGTCTCCTCAGTGTATGGCAGCTGATGTCTCCTGTATTGATCAGTTTTGCTGGGCCCCAAATGGGGCTCGTCAGCTGATGGCTTTATCTGTCAATCCGGGTGTCCATTGATTGAAGCAGTTAGCTGCGTTACATAGCTTGGTGGAACGGAGCGGGAGAACCTCAATATTGCACCTGCCAGTGAAGACATCACTTCCACACACTTATCCTTTAAACCAGCAATACCCAGTGTGACCAGTGAACTGTCACCTGTGTGGCGATAGATGACCTCATCCTCACTGAGGAGATAGTGTAGTTTCTAATTGTCAATTTTCACTTGTATATGTTCCATAGCCTCTCTCTTCCTTGCATTGTTTCTTTTATTTATAGTCTATAACCCTTTCTTGTTTTTTGTTTATTTGTACTGAACATTACGGTTGCCCTCATTCTCTGTCTCTCTCAGATGTGTTTTACCTGAGTTTCAAGCTACTCAAGTGGAAAAAACGAAGACCCATAACCTCTGCAGCTTTATCACAGGAATCTACAGTTGATGCCAAAGCCCCTCCTTCTATTATGCGTACAACATACCATTGTTGCTGTGACATATACATTCTTGACATTTCTGCAAAGATCAGAGATGGCTGTTTACAAGGCCAAGCTATTAGGTTACTTTTCCCTCAGTTGATCTTCCAGTCAGATGTAAATATAGAGCAGAGGTCATCCACTATATTTGTTCAGACTGTTTTAGATTTAAAATTGTGATGCACTGACACATTAGCTGATATACTTTGCCAGGACATGTTTTCTTGATGCAGGTTTGATATTCAGTGTTTCATGTCTCCTGAAACTAATTTAATAAGTCAATTCTGATACAGGTTTAAACAGCAAGCAGTATTTGGTAGCAATATTCAGAATTGCTACATGTTTAAATTTAGTTGACTGTACACCTTTTAGTGTTTTCATGCTTGTTCTTGAGTAGCTCTGCTTGTGGATAGAAAACAACTTTTATTGACCTTTTCCTAACTGACTGTAACTCACAATACAGGCCTGTATCATCAGTGTTTATAACCACTGTATATGTCAACAAAGACTTTACGTCCCCCTCCTCCAACAACCACACACTGTAAATCTCCTCTAGCTGTCTCATCGCCCTTGTAGCTAAAGCTTGCACAGGAATGACTTACAAAAACAAACTTACTGAAGAACAAATTACATTTATGAATTACACAAGATTCTTTCAGTGCAGTCACAATTACAGGTCTGTAAAGCCGGTTCAAACAAACAGGGGAGATCTACTGCAAATGGAGGGTAAGATAACAAAGGATGCATTTAAATACTCATGGCAGAACTGAGTAACCAAATTATGTCTGTAGCACAGCAAATGGAAAACGTCTTTGAGCAGACATTTCCATATATTTTGTTAACTCTACACACTGTTTAGGTAGCGCTTAACAGCTGTTCGTGTCCAGAATTGAAAAAAGAAAAAAACAAGTTGTCAAGAAAAACATGTTTGTACTCAGCAAAATAAGAATGGGATCTCAGCACTGGCAACACAAAAATTTCAACAAAACAAGCTTTACCAGTATTATGCAACAAGGGTGGAGAAATGTTGTTCACATACTAAATGCATGTCTCATGCGTGAGCAATACAACAGGTTTGAGTGGAGGTGTACAGCCTGTAGTGCTGAAGACATGAAGTTATTAGAAAAGCACACTGTCTTAAGCTCAAGTGAACCCTTCATTGTCAGTCTAAACAATACAGTTAAGCAATGTTCTCAAAATTATTACTCAGTGGTTGCATCTGATTTTTATATAGGGTCCGGAAAAGAAGGCACAAACGAAATCATACTTAATTCTGTCTGAGACATATTGTTACAACTACATTTAGAAAAGCTGTAGAAATTGTGTGCTAGGGAAAATGAGACACACTCTGTATCTGCTAGCAAATTTTCCAGTGTAACATTAATGTGTGAGCAAGAAAATAAACCCATGTGACGGCTCTTGCATCTAAAAGACAAGCTTAGTGATTCTCCGGCATCTCTGGAGTTACCTCCTGTATCTGACCAGTGTGCTGCTGCTGGCTCCAGGGAATGACCAGCCTGGGAGCCGAGCAGTTTGATGGGAGGTCCGCCAGTAGAGAGGATGGAGTTGGACGATAATCCGATTCTGTAGAGAAGGTGAACTATGAATTATTTTTGGCTTGTTGCTAGAGGTTGGAAAGCTAGCCAACAATCACTCTCTGGGTGGACTGGACCTCTTCCAGTGGTGACCAGTATTAGAGTTGCACATTTTCTGAATTCTGTAGCATTCCGCCCGAATGGATGTGGCGTACAGGCCCCCACTTCACTATCACTGAGTCATGGGCGGGGTCCAGATTGACTTGCTGTTCAGTCCAGATATGGCCTGAGGTTCGGACTTAAAAAACGCTGCAATAGAGCTTTTTTTTCTTATTCACAGTAACACACTCAAAGCACCGGTGTGTGGTTGGTACACTCCAAGTTCATCAGCCACCTGCTAAATTTCACTAGTCAGCAAGATGTTTACGTGAGACAAAGCTAGTGGTTGGTTACCTTAAAATATGGCTGCAGGATGGAGCAACCAGATCTGTGACAGAGAAAAAGTCCAAAGCACTAATGGATGGATACAAACATCTATACACATAGTTGCCACAGTAATTTTTTCCTTTTTGTCAAAATAAAACAGAGTGGTGCAAATGTGTCTGTATAGGGGAGATGAGTAGCAGACATCTGTCAGATTGCCTTCAACCTTCGAATGTCTCTTCATTTCTTCAATTATATCCATAACTTCTCCATGAATTTTTGTCACAAAATTGGAGTATTCCATGGCCTAAAATGATCCTGAATAACTATGCTACATAGGAGACCTCAGCCATCCTTCCCCACATTCATCTATCCATCCGTCCATCCATCCATCTCTTTGTCAGCTCCATATCAGTCGGCGTTGATTGGGGTCTAGTCAGTTGATCTGCTGCGTCTCTGGGGATCGAGGAGACTTGGGTTACAGTTGGAGAGGCCATCTCACTTTTCGCGCCATCCAACCTTTTCAATCCCCCTCCCCCTCTATTTCACCAGGTGACCCATCTTCATGACCCATGGAAAAGGAGTCATGTTTCTCTCTCTCTCTCTCTCTCTCTCTCTCTCTCTCTCTCTGCTGGACAAAACAATTAACAGTACTTTAACATCACATGTAACAGTATCAGGCTTGGCAGAGATTTAATGCCATATTGCACTTGACAAACTTCTAATCACGTAATTCAAGTTCTAGAAGTGTCATTATTTGCAGTCTGACAGCCTCCCCAGTGTGTAAACAGCACCCTGTGAGATTTACAGCTTCTGCTGTTGTTTGGAGCGTTGCCAGTTTTGCAGTGTTTTACACCACTGGCTGAAGTGGTTGACAGTGCACAGAAGACAGCTCCTTTAATATACTGACTGTCTGCCTGCTGTAATAATTCTTACTAAGAAGCTACTCTCACTGTTTCCTGAGTAAATATAGCTTCAAGTGACTTATCCATCATTGCATGCTTGCTTGTTTTCCCCTTAGTATTTGTTCTTTTATTGAGATGGAAGAAATAGTGGAAGGAGGAGATAAAAGACAAGGCTCTATGGTGGTGTATGCTCTTCCCAAAAAGATGAAATTTGTCCATTGCATTTGTCAGACCAAGTAAAGATTCTAATCAAGGTGGCAGTATGAAATAGGATACAGTTTTCCTCTTGTCACTATTACTTGAAAGTCATGTGTTTTATTAAGGGACACATGAATTGTGCTAATGTGAAAAAGCCCATAATATTATTGATCTGATCTGACATTTGAACAGTTGCTTTGTCACTTAATTGCCCAGATGAATGCAGTACTTTGTGATATGTGAATCTACAGCACTTTGGGACAGCTGTGGCTCAGGAGGTGGAGCGGGTCAGCCACCAATCAGGCCAGTGGTTCCATCCCCAGCTCCTCCTGTCTGCATGTTGAAGTGTCCTTGGGCAAGTTACTGAACCCCAAATTGCAATGCCGTGGCATCAGTGTGTGTGTGTGTGTGTGTGTGTGTGTGTGTGTGTGTGTGTGTGTGTGAGTGTGAGTGAATGTGTGAATGTGGCATGTGTTGTAAAGGGCTTTGAGTGGTCAAAGTAGGCATGACCAGCGCTAAATAAATGCAGTCTGTTTACCATTTTCCTTACATCTGTTAATCCCTTTATTGCACTGTTGTTGGTATAGGCACATCATGCCATGGTGTGACTTGATCATGTCGTAGCACATTGTCTTTATTGGTCTGTAGATGGACACATGTGACCTCACAGGGCCAAATGTTGTTTATTCTGTCTTTTTATTGAATTTAAACTCACAGGCCAAGAAAGAGACTGTTTTCCTCACTATTTGTGTTCCGTATCATTATGGCCAAATACAGTTGGTAGAAGATTTGTCATTATTTCTTACTCTTTAATGTTTTTCCTCTCTCCCTTTGTCTCACTGCCTTTCTCCCTCTGTCAATTCACATTAATTGCATTTTATTGACATGACAGGAATGAAACCTATGCAGCCAACACTACAGAGCATATCGACCCACATGCTCTATCATGGACTTTATTAGACTACTGTCCCTCTCTTTCTATCTCTCTGTCCATGTGTCTACCAGCTGTGGCTTTAGCTTCGTGCTTAGAATAGCAATGTATCTGTAGTGTAACGTTACATTTAACTTCCCTTATGTGGAGAGTGCATATCTTAACACTTGATATGAATTGGTCCGTCGTGCAAGCGGTGGCTCTGCCTGGACTAAAGATAGCAAATTCCATACACTCAAGGCTTTTTTACCTTTTATGTCCCTGTCCGTGCATTAAAAATAAAACAAACATGTCGTACAGCAGTGTCCTGACAATATGCTGCCACGATGTATGAACATATAAACTAAACAGCCAGGGGCTGCCCGACATAAAGTAAACTCCTAGCATGTGGAGTCCAGACACTTGTCTCTCCTGTCAGTGTCTCTCTGTCCTGTGTTAATGAAGGGTTAAGGCTGTTCTGTGTTGATACTCCCTTAAAATCATGCTCATTTTTCAAACTATGGATGCAAGGTGGTGAACATAAGTTACCTCAGGATGGCTCTGAAGAAAATATTTGGGTGTATCACCTAAATCTAAATCCTTTTGTCTGAGAGGATGCTGCTCTACAAAATGTAATATTACACAAAGTACAACAAACGGTGGGGCATTTAAACAGTTTGAGCACTTGATTCATTTTACGCCTTCAAATAATGTATGTTCTTGACATGTTTTAGTTCAGAAAGCATTGAGAGTGGTTTGAGACTGCTTTGGCATCAGAGTTTCTTATTAATACCTCACAATACATTAATATTAAATGTACTTAAATTGAACTGAGGAAAGTTTGAATTGCAGAGCGTGAGATGTAGCCCTGGTTGGGTCTAATTTGGTATGTAGATATGGTGGTTGAGATAGGAGGGGGGAGGAACAGGAGTAGGGTGAGGAAGGTGTTGGTGGTGGGCTGGGGTGCTTTGAAAGGACTCAGACACTGCCATGAGGCCAGGGGCTGTTTGTGTTGGCTGACACCTTCCTTACAGCAGTAATCCGGTCTTTCTCCAGCTGGCTAGCTACTACACCTCCCCCTTCCTTTTTTCCTTCCTTCCATTTATCCTTCCTTCCTTCTTCCCTTCCCTCCTAAAGGCAGCACCTCTTAATGCCTCCTTTCTTCTCTTTCTCACACTTACTTTTTTTCCTGCTCATCTCTCTCTCCTCTTCTCTCCACCCTGCTCTTTTCTGAGTTCTTCTGTCTTATGCTCTCTTTGTATTGGCATTCATGTCACTCATCCGAGTCCAAAAAAGTAGAATAATCAAGCACAATAATCGGTTGATAATTGATCACCAGAATTAAAGCAACCAAAAACCATGAGATAATGTGATGTGTCCTCCTCGCCCTTTCCTTTTCCCTTCCCTTTTTTTTTTTTTTTTTTTTTTTTTTTTTACTGTAGATGGTAGTGAAACCTCACACCAGCCAATGCTCATTCAGTAAAAAATTAATTTCCTGTGTGTCATCCGCTGGAAGGCTGTCACTCTGTCACTTAATTATTTAAAAAATGGCCATCATGTGAAGTCAGCAATATGGAATTTACCACTACTGGCGTCAGGGGCACCCAATTGATTTATTATAGAGGCCCTTTAATGCGAACAGCTGTTTCCTACTAAAAATAGGTCAGGGGTCAGATAAAATGACCTTGTTCTTTTCTCTTTTTTTTCTCCTCTCATTGAGATAGAAAGCTGGATGTAAGGTCAGGAGTGATAATGTTTGATTCAGATCGACAGTCTGTCTTTGTCACAGTCTGTTTGGTTTGGTCAATGCATGGGGCCAGTATTAGTGATTATTACAAATTGTGTATGGTCTGATCAATGCCTCCAGCCTCTGATATGACAGCTAAAAGGCTTTTTACTTGATTACCTATTTAACTGTATAATTAAGTTTGCGAAAATGTTTTAGTATTATTATTATTATTATTATTGTTATTATTATTGTTTTATTATTATCATTCCATTATCTGTCCATTGAGGGATTTATTTTCCCATAGTGTAAATGCTGTCAAGTATTTTTGGCATGCAGAGAAATCATCACAGGCATGAAATTAATCAAATATAAGAGATGTAGATTATCTGCACAACAATATCAGCTATATCACCTAATATCAAACACTCTCCAAATGTGTTATCTCTGAAAGGCCTGTACTTGTCGAACCCTTTTATTCCTGTGTCTGTCTCTGTATCCCTTATCATCTGAAGTCTAGCCATTTGAAGACTAGCCGTGTGGCTCTTGTGTTCCCTGTGGAAGTTGGAGGAAGGACTTAGGGAGTGGTTCAGGGGCCCTCAGCCGCGGCACTTCCCACCAGAGTGACCTCTGACCCCTGCTGCCATTAATCACTAGGCTCCTGATGGCCCTGTCCCTGGGGGAAAATCAGTCCGGGGCAAAGGATGATGGGAGGTGAAGCCTGCAGCCAATTACAGATTGGCTCAGAGAAGCCGAGTGGACAAATCAGGGCTTTACAGAGAGATGAAATACCCAATAGTTGCCTTCTTGAGGCCTGCATGGCTTAGTGTCATGTACAGTATCGTATTGTTGCAGATCATGATATTTCTAATAAGCAATGAGGCTGAAATGGGGAATAATTTTAACTGCAGAGTAGAGAGTACATTAAGGGGACTGTGAGACAGAGAACTAATGCTGCTGTGATCAAAAGAGATGTTTTGGACTGGCCTAATTAAGCCTGTTAGAGCTAAATGTCTGCAGGGTTTGAAATGGAGCAGATGGTGAACTCTAAAGGCAGGCGGCACATTGAGTCTCTCAAATTAGGGAACTCTCTGGCTAACTGGCCAAGTGTTGCTAATGTGGTTTTTGGTCAATTACAGTATTATCAAAGGTGCTTTACCAGCACCTTCATATGGGGTCGGGCAATGTCGAAATGTGAAACCTGGCCGATGTCAAGTGTTGACTAATTAATGCCGTTTTAGGTTTCAAACCATCTCTGGTTCACTTAAGATGTTTTTTGTCTTTTTGGTTTTCTCTCATATACACACTCCACACACTCTGCTGCTGTCCTGTATGAAATCTGCCCTGTCTGTTGTTCGGCTGGTTTTGTGTGGTTATGCTCTCGGAATATAGTTCCTTCTAAATACGTTAAATCTGATCTGAAGCGACAGCAGATACTAATAAAAGAGTGGATAAAAGCATAGGTGTGAATTAAAGCTGAACTAACTGCTGGCCTGTCACTATGGGGCCAGTGCCGTTGTGTCTCATTTGTTGTGCTCTCATTGTTCACATTCGGGCCAGTATGAAAACATGGCTTCCTGCTGACCTGCAGTTTAATTCACACATCAATAACCCCTGGCTGATCTCTGACCCCTCTAGATGTACTAATTGTTTGATGCAGGATTGATGTCCAACGCTGCATTAAATAACAGAGGAGTTGCTGGCAGCCAAGCATTCCTGGTGCTTTGATCCAGTGCATGTTCTGGAAATGTTGCAACTGCCCAGAGATGTAATGGAAGGTCTGCCATCTACAGTACTTTTAGTCTTTTATGCCTCCTCAGAATAAGGTTTATTTTCTTTTCAGTCTGATAAAAATGTGATAAACAAATCAGCGAAAGGGGCCTTTTAAAAACCGTTAACTTACCCACAGTTGTCTATAATGTTATCACAGTACTGGTTGTAATTTATGTACACATCTATATACTTGTAAGTATATTGTTGCGACTGATTTTGAAAAGACATATCAATACATGTCTAAAGTGAAATAACTCCAATGAATTGGAGCATCACAGCATTGTGAAAATAATTACCACTTATAAAAAGTAAAAAAACAATTCATTTGGAAGAATGAATCCTAATTTATTTATTGGAATGCCAAATGGAAGTACGGACGTGACATTTCATGGAGACTTACAAAGTTGAATACTAAATCATTGTTGCTCTCCTCTCACTCTGTACACAGCTAATCCAAATGATCTCTAAGGGAAGCTGGCAACTTGGCAAACGTTCTTTTGTTTTGCTAATTGTTAATTGGCTCTGGAGCTCAGATATTCTGCAGCTTTAACAAGCTGAACAATATTAACCACATACAGTATGCTGTGGTGCTGTGGTTACTTTCATTTTATAGAGTGAGAGGGGATCTTACAGGCACAATATATTTATAGGGCTGTAATTATTGTATAAGTCTCCTTTTTTTTAATTTAAATTCAAATCTATTTTCTACTGAATTGCTTCATTAAGTGCACCAGTGCCATCTGATGCAGTCAAATGCAGTCATATTAAAAATCCAATCTTGATTTACATGAATGGAGGTGAAGATTATAAATTTGACGAAGTTGGATTTTTTTTTGCAGGTACATTGTATTAGATTCAATTAGATTGTAAAGGTGTATCTAACATGCTGGTTCCACTATGCATTTTGTATTCCTGCCTACATTTCTGCCTTGTGTGTGTTATCCTGACAGCCTATAATTACTTGCGGGTCTGTGTTTGAATGTATAGGCTCTGGCAATAGGTTTCTATTCTCTTTTGCTTGCAACCCATAAAAAAATTTTACTCAAGACTGTGGTGGCAAACAATTATTGTTCAGTATTGCAGCCTTATTGGCTGTAGACCTATATTAACAGAATTCTCTCTCGTCCTTATAGACTGATTTTCAGTGAACCCAACAGAAGAGAAAGCTACACTACCACATCACAACCAGTATTAAGTGTTGCACTTAGGGGGTCAGAACTACACACAGAGCCATGCCCTGACAGTGCTGCCGCACCTTCCTGATCTCCGCACTTATGTAGGTCCATGTGTTCACCTTCGCCCCTTGCACATGGCTTTAAGACATGTTGCTAACTTAAGAAAATGAATCAGGGCTAATCTTCATGGCCTAATCACATTGCTATTTTACAAAGTCATTAATGAGTCTGATTCCAGGTTAAGAGCAGCCTGTGGAGGGGCTGAAGGATTGGCTGGCATTAGCTGTGAGGGCAAATCTGTACGACTCCCCTGCGCTGGGCCCGACAGCACTCACAGCAGAGGGGTGTGGATTTACTTAGTACAATCCTCTAAATAAGCTTCATTATAGTGGCCTATCCAGGAGCCCCCCACCCACCACTGCCCATGGATTAGCAGGTCGTCACAATCCCCAGTCCCCTCCTCCTGCTCCATGCTTACACTGTTGCACATTGCACTTTTTGATTCTGCTGCATACTGCGAACCTCCCCCTCCTCCCTGCTCGTTGCGCCCCCCCCCCCCCCCCAAACACACACACACACACACACACACTCCCTGCAAGCTTCACTGCAGATAAGCCGTTGACAAGATTAATGCATCTGTATCAAAAGTCTAGAGCCGCTTTGCTTTGTGTTGTTTGCGAATCTCCTTTTCCAGGTCAAGCCAGATTGCCTTAACTGGGCTAATATGTTTTCAAGCCAAATTTAACAGGCGTGCAGGCAACAGGCCCGCCACCCTTGTCTTATCAGCATCCTGACAGCGCTTAGATCAGCATCTAGAGGTCACAAAATAATGCTTGGTTTCAGCATTGATTGGTAAATGAATTAATGCATAATGTGGAATTCAGCCTGCCTTGTCATTTTCACCGTAGCAGCTTTAAATGTTTCAGCAGGGATGCACACAAGAGAAACTGTCAGCATTATAGCTTCCATTCCCGTTGGGAACGTCCATGTTAAAAATGTATGCACATCGGATACACAGATGCACAAAGCATTCATTGTGTGTCGTTCACCGAATCCGATTGAGATGTATGATTTGTAATGTATTGATTTATTTTATGGTGCTCCTCTCCTCCATAGGAACCCCAGTCAATCGTATCCCCATCATGGCCAAGCAGGTTCTGGATCTGTACATGCTGTACAAGCTGGTGACAGAGAAGGGAGGCCTGGTGGAGGTTATCAACAAGAAAATATGGAGAGAAATCACAAAGGGACTCAACCTGCCTACCTCCATCACCAGTGCAGCTTTCACCCTGCGCACACAGTAAGTTTTTGTATCTGTCACAAAATAATCAGCAAAATTAATTTCCCTGACTGTAGAGCTATAAATGGACTGTTTACACCCGCATACCCAGCCTGTCTCATGTTAATCTTATGTAAACTGATTTGATTTACTGGAACTAAATAAAGAAGCTCTCGTGTGCGACTTCTCAGCTGGAAACAAACATCGTCTTTATGCCATGAAATATTGCTTATATGAGGAAATGGTATGAGTGCGGATGTCAATATTAACCCATGCCTATGTGTTTATTCACATGCACGTTTGTTTCCTCCACTGGGCCACCTTCCCTCTTCACATTCAATCCCTCTGTCCATTTCATCACACATAGAGTCCATTGATTCTCATAGATTTATTGACATGATTTGGGTCAGAGTTCACAATGGCTAAGGTGGGGTTTGACTGACAGCTTGTATAGCGAGCCTCGACTAAAATTCCCATTCCCTTGATGGAAATCCTTCCGTGGATGTAACACCTCTCTATCCTGTCCACTAGTAGGGTGGCCTAATGAACCTTTATGTATTTTTAATGTTGTGTAGCATTGCTCCGCTAGCTCTAGATAATAGACAGTGCTCTTAGCTTCTTATTGATCCTCGGTGCTTCTAGTCCACCATTATGAAGTCAGCATGCACATGTTATTACGGGATGGAAAAAATGCCAGAGCTGTGACTGTGCATACTATATTCAACATGCAGAATTTTCATTTTGGCCATGTGCATGCATGTCAGCAGGTGTCAAACAGGGTTTTTACGTATGTGATTCTGCATGAGCAGCTTCAGACAGGTGCAGAATCACTGTGACAGTAGTGTTGGGGATAAAATCAAAGATCACTCTTAATAGAAATGTCTTCTTTTGTTCAAAATACAATCTAAACACTTACTAATACTGACACTGGCATTATAATAAAATACTGTAGCTTTTACAAACTAAACTAACACATTTCTACAGCTGAGTGGTAGACTGTTTGTAAAGGTTTGTCAAATTTGCACCTTCGGGAAAAACTGTGACAATGAACTGTCGTCTCACCTTCGGTCAAACTGCTTTGACAATAACCAAAATAAATTATCATCAGGACACCGCATCTTATATCACTGAGTCACTGACAATAAGACAACCTTGGTTTCAGTTTATGATTGAGTAGAAGAGAATTCTGACTACAAATTGCTTGACTGCACTCAGGTTTTACAGCAACCCGTTCACTGCAGTACATGTTAACGCAGTCTCAGATATCTACCTTTACTGTATTTTGAATGTAAATTCAATAGCTCTTCAACTGTAAAAACATTTTCAAGGCAGAGATTACTGTGCTTGGATTGAAACTGATAAACAATAAAGTGTTGAGAATTAAAACGATTTGACAGGTTTCATGCCAAAACATTATCAAGGCTTTGATTTTGATTTCAATGTAACTGGTTGTGGTTAATGTTTTTTGCAGTCATTCAAGTTGGATTACGCTGACAAGTCTCAATAATGATGTTAATAATAATAATGCCATGTGAATGTGTCTTTGCTGTTTTGATGTATTGTTTTGTTTATGTGTGTGTTTTTCTCTTAAGGTACATGAAATACCTGTACCCATATGAGTGTGAGAGGAAAGGCCTCAGCTCCCCAGGAGAGCTTCAGGCTGCCATCGACAGTAACCGACGTGAGGGTCGTCGTCCAAGCTACAGCAGCAGCCTCTTCCGCTTCTCTCCCTCTCCCAGCACAGCTCCCCACATCCTCTCACCTCCCAAGATGCACCTTTCAGCTCTGGGGGCAGGGGCCTCAGTGGCCCTCAACGGCCTGCAGGCCTCACCAGGACCCTCTCTGAAGAAAGGTAGGATCCGTACAGTCAACAACCAGACGCATAACCAGACCTTTTGTTTGCAAAACTCAAGTTTATGTCAAATGAAACTGTTCATTTGTTTTTACTTTAAGAACCAGTAACCTTAGTAGTTACACAATTCTTGTGCATTATGATATAGTTTCTGAAAATAATCACATAGCTTCATGACAGCATACAGAGTAGGCTTATTTTTACTCCACAAATAGAAATGTGGGGAAAACAAGTTTACCTTCTAAAGCAAGCCTGCCTGCAAGTAAGCAGACTGCTCTCAGACATGCACATGTGTAACTTTGATAGGTGAGGAAGGGTGTTGCTGGAAAAAATCAGCATATATGCTCAGAAACCTTTCTCTGGTTTGATGGTGGTTATATTAAACTGGGTAAATGTTTACTTCAGAGAATGCAGCCTCTGGACACTGGCAGGACTGAACTGGAGTGTTCCAGCTATGGATGTGCTGAGACTTGTGCTTGAAGTATTTCAAGGGAAATACTGCCCCCTGTCGCAAGTTAAAAAACTACAACCAGTCGTAGCAGTGGATAAACACAGATACTGCTCAAGTTAGCTTCTTTCAGATTATAAAGACATTATATGTAGGCCCTGACTGCAGACCAGCTTTGTTTTCATAATTTCGTCATGTGTCTGTCTGTATGAGAGTTTGTGTGTATACATGCAGGAATGTTGGTGTGAGACAGTGCTATCACATTTGTGTATTACATTCTCAGTCCATTCTTTCCCACCGCTGTATCCCGCCATGAGTGTGTGTGTGTGTGTGTGTGTGTGTGTGTGTGTGTGTGTGTGTGTGTATTTTTAGTGTTTTTATATGACTTTGTGAGGGTGTGCATGCCTGGATGGGTGTGTAGTCCATCCAGGTGGTTAAGAGTCATGTGTCAACCAATTTTGCCTCAGGCTGCTGAGAGTCCTCACCTTTACTACTGATTGATAACATGGTTCCCATGCTGGGGGGACACTTTATGAACTTTGAAGTCCTTGGTCCACATCAGTGGGATCTTGTAGATACCTGTCATTACCCTGCTGTCTTCCCTAATGTCTCTTTGTCTTGGCTGGAATATGACTCTGCTGTGGACCTTGACATTTTATGTGTTCATGTAGGACAGCATGTGGTTTGACTGACCCAGTCAATATTGATGTGTAACTGCTTTGCATGCCCATAACAATGTTTGTTTGTTTGTTTGTTTGTTTGTTTGTTTGTTTGTTTGTTTGTTTGTTTGTTTGTTTTTTTAATTTAGTTGTTTAATCAGAGGTTTTTAAAGTGGAGTTGTGGTAACCAGCAATGATTTTTGAAGGAGTTTCATAGGAGACCTTTAGCTTAATAAAGAATGGTGTCATTTTACAAGAAATAATACTAAGTAGAGAGTACTAAGTAGTTTTTTTGGAAAATACAAATTAAACCAACCATCCATTTCTCTGTCTGTCAGATGACCTGACCCCCTCCATCATGGCGGCGAGACCCTCTATGGCGCTGGCCCTGGGTCAGCAGCAAGTTGCAGGTTTGGCAAGAGCCGCCACACTGGAGCAGCTGAGAGAAAAGCTGGAGACCGGCGGAGGAGAGGGACCAGAGAGGAAGATGGCCCGCTTGGCTGAAGAGCAGCAGCGGCTGATGCAGCAGGCTTTCCAACACAACCTGCTGGCCATGGCTTCCCAGATGCCCATGAACCTGCGCCTGGGAGCCCCCACCATCACCACCAGAGGTCAGTGCTACCAAGTTTGTCTGAATACTGTTAGAGGAACCTGGACATGATGCAAATTCAGTGCATTTCCATACAGCGAAAAGGGGGGCTTAGCATTTGACAAGGTGTGTATTTGTTGTCACATTTATTAATTAATATTTTTCCACAAATGTGAATGAACAAAGTTACTGTCACAGTAACCTCCGCTGTTCATTAAATGATCTACTGAAAAATAGTCTCACTGACAGTGACAGTCCAATCAACCAGTGAACCTTGTATGTCAAAGTATTCAGCCCTTTGAGATCAGTGTGTAGTTGACTCAAATTGTTAGCAATTTGGCAGCAGATGTATTTCTATGCCCACCATTTCTGGATAAGAACATCTAAATGTATTAATGTTGGGATTTTGAGGGAAAGCATATCTAATGAGTGTGGCAAAAAAATGCTCAGTGCACTGTTATTCTGTTCCTTCAGATGAGAAGCAGCAGGACATGTCTCTCAGCATCTCAACCAATGGAAATGCCAGCATCACTGTCTCAGTGGAGGTCAATGGCACAATCTACTCAGGTTTGTATGAGGGAGGGTTATTAAATATGACATAATCCTTGATACATGGTAATTATGTGGTAAATCGTTAACTTCCATTTGTTTAACCTAACCCTAACCCTTACCCTAAATTTGTAGAATTTATGACATATACCCTCCACCCCCTCTTTTTTTTTTATTTGTCAGTTTCTGTGCCTAAAAATGTAGCTTTTACCCATGCAGTAATTAAGACGCCTCCCATTTTCCTACAGGAACCCTGTTTGCCCAGAAGTCTGGAGGGGCCCCTGGGCCTGCTGTGTCAGCTGTTGCTGCTTCTTCAGCCTCCCCTGCTGGAACCAGCACTAGCTATGGCTTCTCAGCACCCCTGGCTCAGACCCTTAGCCCCACGTCCTCCTCCTCCTCCAAGGGTCCTGGCTCGGCTGAGCCGACCCCCAGCGGGTCACCCTAACTCAGGCTGCCCTATGTACCTGTTCCGAAGGCCTCTCTTCCACCGGGGGGCCCAGCAAGAATATACAGTAGATTGAGAAACCGATATGAATAACAAAGTGTTGCACAACAAATACCTCATCAACCCTGTCAACCTCTTGGCTGTCCAATCATGAACACAGAGCCCAAGAATATTATGACAACACGTGCCCAAACGCACAGCTATGCATTTTATTCAACATACAAACACATGCACACACTACACTACTAACAAACACACACACACACACACACACACACACACACACACACAATTATACATACAAACACACAATCTACACACACATGCATTTATTAATCCTAATATACATGCTAAACACAATCAGCTCAGCCAAAACCCACTGACAGGTGTCGTCACAACTGAACTTGAAAAGTTTTATCTTAGGACATTTTGTTTGTTTGTTGCCATTTTGTTGTCTTCTTGATTTTGTGTTTTAGAAATGATTTTATTTTTAGTTTTTCTCTTTTTACATACCTCAAATCAAGTAACCTGCAGTGGTGTCTTTACCTCAGGAGCTGTAGTATTTTTAACCTGAATCAACTTTATTTTTGTATTCTTTTTGACCTAGTTGCAATCAGGGGAAGTCGGGTAACTCTCACCAGTGGAACCTCATGTACAGAGCACCCACCTCAGTGACAGGCCTCCAACCTGGGCTGCTCAGGTTTCTTAAACATGCTGTAGACTCTTGCTGAACTAAAACTGGTGAATGGTCAGATGCTGTAGATCAGCACATTAAAAACCTAATTACACAATCATCAATTCATGTGAAGTCCATTAGAATGGTTGGAGGGTTAAAGACGTACACAAACCTCCCAAAGATGGACGAGATTTCACTAGACTGTAAACTCTCACTAGCAATGCACAGGATTTTTATGTCCACCTAAAATTCACCTTATTGCAGGTCCACACAGGCTGTCTTTAAACATGTAGCGCACAAAGTTAGGGGAAAAACAACTTCAATCCACCCACAGCAAGCCTAGCAGACCCTGAGCTCACTTCTCCAACCCGGCTTCCGTCTATGATACAGAGAAGGTAGTACAGAATCAGGTTTGAGTCTGTTGTCCCCTATTTTGCTCATGCAGCCTTCCTCCAGCTGCAGCCACAGAGCTGAAAGTCAGTCTGACGGCGTCCTCGTCAATGCATAGTTCTCAGACCTCACACTGGCCTCTCTGCTCTGGAGGGCGTCTCTCTCAGGAAACAATGTGACAACTGCAAGGAATCACTGTTAATTTAAAGAAGAAAAGAAAGGATTCATACCTGAAGAATGCATTACTCTACATGACTGTTCAAGAATACCTCATCAGACTCTCCCAAAAGGAGAGCTACACTACATACCTCATACGGCTGAGAAGCCATCGAGACTTGACGCCCCGACCCGAGATGGAAATCCTCCTGGAACTCAAACTGACATGAACATACTGACACACTGCTGGTGGGTTTTGGGGACAAACAGAACTGGGATGGGCTTGCTATCTCTCTCCTCCTGCATTTTCTTGTAGAACTTGTGTTATGCTTGCTTCTTTCATTTATTTTATTTTATTTTTTTTTTGGGGGGGGGGGGTGTCCTCAAGTTGTCTGAGAAGAGTGATATATCTGCATTTTTTTCAGGGAAGGGGAAAAGAATAGTTGGTTCCTCACTGACTTGTGTAAATTTGTAGGATTGTTAACAGGTTTCAAGGTTGCAGGGGTCAAACAGTTTCAAAACAAACGACCATGTTAACCTTAAATTGACTGTGTATACCTGAATTACAATTACACATCTTATTTCACGACAGCGGCAAAATGATATGCATGTGTACAATCATGTGACCAGTGTTGTAACACCTTAATCTTCTGGCTCATGTAAGCCTCTGGTTATTGCACAGCTAGATACCAAAGACTAGCCAGGTCGCTTCTTTTGATTGATCCCTCCTACAATCCTGCCCACACCTGCTGTTGGTGCACAGCAAGGCAGTTCCAGGCCTATTGTGGACTGCAATTTTTTTCCTAAAGCAAGTGAAAATATTTTTAGGTGAGGTGAGGTGAGGTGAATTCCCTTGTTTCACATTCTTCAGCATGACTTGATTATCGGAAAGTTACAATGGAAATAAGTCAATTTAAAATTGGATTTAAATTTCATGACATGTACAGTTGGACATTTTTCCTAGTAGATATTTAAGTCTTGTTATCCAGAATCCAGTAGCCCCAGTTGCTGTGGCTTTACCGAGTTGTCTCCCTAATTTAATCTTTTACACTTGTGGGCTCTTGGGGCTGGTTGTTAACACAATGCCCAGTGTGGACGCAGGCCCCCTTAGTCTGGCCCTTTAACTAAAGCACCCTTTTCCTGATAATCCAGGAACAGATGGATTATTCCTCCGATTGTAAGGTATTTTTCTCCCTTTAAAGTGAATTTTTAGCATTTTGAAATACCACAAAGGATGAAAATGAATTTTCTAGCTTTATCTTTGTTGAATGTGAGGCATTTAACTGTTTAGAAACCTCTTTAAACCCAGTGTGATCTGAGGTGGGCAGCCTTTGTGCTTTTATTCGACTGTATTTTAGCCATTAAGTGTCAGGTTTTGCGGACGTTTTGCAGTGTAGATCCCAGCTGACGCTTTGAGGACGGTGCAGAATGTCCTTTTGGTATACCCATCAGAACCCTGTATGACACATAATTGTATTTTATAAAGGTGAGAACTGTAGATGCTGCCTTAAAGTAGTTGCTGGTGAGATCCCAGTGCAGGTTTCACAACTCAACTGACTGGGAAAATGTCTTTCTCTCCAAACCTAATCCTTTGGAGAGTAATCACTTCTTTTTTTGGTAAGCAATTCAATCAGACATTAAGACACCAGTTGTCTTTCATGCTGTTGAGTTAACAACTGAGTTTTGCTATTTATTTCTGTTTTTCCTTTGTCCTGGTGGACCTTGTTTTTAGTAACAGCTGAGTTTAATTATTCAGGTCATGTTACTGAAACAGTTTCCTGCTTCGAAGTCCAAGCTTTCTGTTTCATCTGCTTAGTCTAAGCAATGACTGTTTAATAGTGTAGCTTCACTGCCTTTGTGTGTGTGTGTGTGTGTGTGTGTGTGTGTGTGTGTGTGTGTGTGTGTGTGTGTGTGTGTGTGTGTGTGTGTGTGTGAACACAAGCAGGTTCACTTCATACAGTATGCAGTTGCAGTTCTACCACATGGGGTGGTACCACGTCTACATACACTGTAATACCATTAAGAATACTGCAGGTGGAGCCACTCACACATTTATTGTGTCGTTGGAGGGAGGCGTTTGCTTACACACCAGTTTTGATGAAATCTTTTCAAATCTTTACTTCTATGTGGACATTTCCCTCTAACATTAGTCTCCATTCGGTTCACTGGGAACTGCCCCCCCACCCCCCACCCTCAGTCATTTAGGGATGTGTTGAGGGTTGGTCATCACAGTATACAGTATATATGATGTGCTGTTCCTGCGTGTGTGTGTGTGTGTGTGTGTGTGTGTGTGTGTGTGTGTGTGTGTGTGTGTGTGTGTGTGTGTGTGTGTGTGTCTTTAGAGACCGCCCCTACCTCGTCATACCACAATACCTCAGGGCAGTGGGCTGCAGTCACTGTTGCGTTCGATGTTGAAGCTCCGTTGAGGGACGAGTACTGACGAAAGCTGTGGTCACTTCGCTGAATGCTACTTTGGTTTTGGTGTTGCATTTTTGTATTTTTGTCGTCAGTAACTGCAGGCAAGGTCTCGTCGCTCAGGAAGATGTGAAGTTGGAAGTCTGCAGAACCCTTTGTCTCTCAGATGATTTTGGAGTTAATTCAGTTTTAATTTGTTTAAAAATTAACCTGATCTGTGTGAAAACAGGCGCATATGCAAGTGGTTATCGAATACCTCATTTATCAATTTTATGTTGTTTTTGGCTTGTACAATGCTCCGTATATTAATTCAACTGTGGGGTTTGTGCATATTTTTGTACTGTTATTATTATTATGGACATGATAATAATGATATTACTGATATTATAGTTTTCTCTTTGATTAAAGTAAACAAAAAAATAGGACAAAACACATGAATGCTTGTAAAAACTGGTTTGTGCTGATTGTATTTAAGAGGAGCACTTTTCCAAAGTGGTTTTCACACATTCAGTTTTGTTCATTAGTAATATAAAGATATGGTTCTCAGGGCTTTAAACTTGTATGTCATGATAAAGTTTTACTTTGTATCTTATTTCCATGTGTGCTTGTTTCATTTCTTCTGAAGTGTCACAGGGCCTCTGATATCACCAGATGAGCTGCTTGCAAATGTGAGAGTCACACCCATTTCTGTTTGTCTAATATTTCTGCTTCTCTGCAACATTCAGATTAGAAGCTCGGTGAAACACCAACAAGCATTCTCACGTTGAAGTGGATTTCCAGTAAGATGACACAAATACAATAATTTCCCCTTTACAAACAGTCCATACACACATTTCTGTGTCACAGGTTCCCTCTCAAGAATCTCACCTCAACGCTTTATTATTGAAATCTATCTTCAGAAATTCCACAGGCACATCACCCCAGGTTTTATATGAGTCACTGTGGCTTTTTTTGACAAGTACCTCTGACATTTCGCGCATGGGCTTGATGTGACAGCTTCCCCCCTTGGTCACACTGAAATGAGTTTGAAGAACTAAACTGACCAATTCCTGAAAACTGCAGGAAGGAAACAGATTTGCATTTATATGAAACAGGAACAATGCACATTGACAGATGTCTGACTTAAAATATGTTCTTCATTTATAAAAATAAATTCAGAATTGCCAAGCTCTATATACACAAAAATGAGACCGATCATTCAACATCCATAGCAAACATGACCATGTAATAGTTTACATGACACTACATTCATCAAAAACAAAGACTGACGCATCATTTGACACTGACTTGATCTTGCCATCTTTTTTCCACTCTAGACCTGCAGTCCCACAAAGACACAATGGTGTTAATGGCAACATGTGCAACTTGGACACATCTGGAAAATCTCTACTGCCATGAGCAGCATTCACCCCAGCTGTTTTGGGGTAGAGGCAAAAATCTGAGATAAAGCCAATAAAACTGAAGCTGTGAACAAGGCTAAATACCGCTAAAGATTAGTGAGAAAATCACCTTTCTTTAGCTTTGTTGTGCAATTTGGGTGAACCCACCCAGAGAAATAGATTAGAAAATAGAAAAAGAGATTCTAAACATACAGTTTTCAGTGCAACACTGAAGTTTTGTCATCATATTGCTTGATTATTTATTCTGAGGGACAATGGGATGATGCCCACTTTTTCTCTATAGTTGCAATTACCATTGATCACATTCAAACTGGTCATCCAACCTTTCTGATGTGATTTGCTCAAATCCAAACAGTCAAAAATGTAATGTGTTAAAGGAACAATGTGTGAGAATTGGCCACCTGTTGAAGGTCACTCCAAACAAATGGGGGTAGCATGTCCCCTGAGTAACTGCTAACTGCTGCTCACTAGTCTTCGATGTAGCTATCCTTGGCTGTAGCTACTGGCTTCTGTTAGCTAGTTAGCCATGCAGCTAGTGGCCCTATTAGCTCACTGAGTCTGCTCGACAGACAGCTCAGAGCACTGGTGGATTGTTGGCAGGCAGTGGAGCCAGGCTCAGCAGCCTCCATTTTTGTAAACTTTTGAGCCATATCTTACACATTGTACCTTTTAAGATGTGTGTTATGTTGGTGAACTGACCGCTTAAATATAACAACTATCACACAATGTCAAACACATGTTAATACAAAATATAAAGTGCTACAACAACCACTTGCAGTCTGAGAGCATGTTAAGGGTCACAACGGCATTGTCTCTTCTCAGATTCACATCTCTCTGACTAAAAATAGACATGGCTGACAAAAGGACTGCTCAGCGGAGCAAATTCAGTTAAGTATGTCTCTATACAAAAGTGTTACCCTTCACTCAACAAACAGAGAAGTCTTGACAATCTAAACATGGCTCAGTATGTTGTAACTCAAAACCTGTCAAGCAAGTGTGAGGTAGTATGCAAGATTGGAAAGCACAGCTAAGAAGGTATGTCACATCCGTTCGGATGGAATTTCACATGAAGGGAAATGGATGCAAGCACTTACAGGTAGTATTTCAAAAGACCTGAAATGAAAGATGATCTCGGACAGTCTGTCAAAAGCCCTGAAGCTCATTTAACAGTTCAGGGTTTTTGCAACACTATATGTATTTCTTAATCCAAAAATGGGAGTGGAAGAGACATATCTTCTTACTCCATTTGTATGACACAGTGACAAAAGAAAAAAAGTCTGACATGATTAGTTATTTTCTATATACATGTTTTGTTTTTTGTTTTTTTAATTTACCATCTGTATTCACTGTGACTTTCTGTAGAGAGAGACACAGACATTAGATGCACAAACTGTGGCTTCACCCAGTTGGGAGTAGCTTTGCATTGAGATTAGTTTTATAACTAAATTGTTCCAATAAAAAGTTGAAGTCAAATTATGCTGACTAATTTTTGCATCATTATTGGTTAAAAGTACATTCTGCTGAAGGTAAACATCAAGTGCAGTGACATGTCAAAAGATTCAGATGTGCTAAAAGAGGAACACACACTTTACACTCTTTAGAAAATATGCATTTGAAGGCTAGATCTAATTATGTAGCATAGCAATGATTGAGATTTTAATTTCCATAGTCAACAAAGCGAATTGTTGGCAAGATTGATGTGTTTTCATTAACAATATCCACTGCACTTGAAAATTATAGTTATCTAAAGATAAGTGCAGTAATTTTTTTTGTCTGGAAAATTACAGGAAACAATTTGGACCCATGGCCACAAAATAAAAGATTTTCATTTCAGTTCTTACTGCTGCAGCCCTCGCTACTGTGTGGTTACAAACACAAGTTGGGTGATTTAATTTATCCATTCAATATCAAACCACCACTGTATTCAGAGCTTGTTATGGGGACTAACAGGACAAACTCCTGATCAGAAAAGCCATGAGACAAACCCAGACCAGTAGGCTTGATGAATGGCCCGCCGCCCTGCTCTCCAGCTGCAGCTGGTACTGTGCCAGGACTCTGCTGTAGCCCATCTCCTCTGAAACACATGCATAAGTTCCCACCTGCTCAGGACCCATGCTGTCGATCAGAAGAAGGCATTGCTGCTCCCTCGAGCTGCAGGATGTGGAGCTTTTAAGGTGATGCCAGGTATACCGGGCATGATGGGACGACACTGGGCACTGTAGGAAATACTTGGAGTTGGACGGAAGTCTGATGCTGTTGACATCCTTGTTTTCATGTGCATCAGCGTAATATCTCAACACTGAGAAAAGAACACAAGGAGGTTGATTTAGCTTGAAGAACCATACCATTATTTAGTTTTATTTATTTAACTGGGGGGGCATTCGTACTTGCAGTCAGGCAAGTGAAATAACTGGGCAGTGAGTGATTATGGTAAAGGGAGCTGGATGACTGTAACATAAATAGTAAAAGAACACTAACAACATATTTAATGTACATGATTCAACAACTTGAAGATGTGTTTCATCAAGGGTTATTATCACAGTATATAAAGCAGAGATGGAGTTGTTTACTTTTTCTTTTGCACATGACCCAAATTTTGAAGTGAATACATGTGAAGTGCAGACTTTTTAGATAATGAGGAAGTTCGTCCGGTGTGTCAGTGGCAGAATCTAAAATAGGACGAGGGGAATAGAGAACTGTAACATCAGCATATGGAAATACAGAGGCATCGCTCTCTGATGCTATTTCTGTAAATGAGAAAGAGATGGGAGCTAAAATTGAGCTTTGTGGTACACCCTTGATAACCAGGAGTGGGTGTAAAGAGATAGCTGGAAAATGGGGGAAGAAAGAAGTCACCAACAGGTCAAAACTGTTGTTGGGAAAATAAACTACAGCACAACATTGTACCATAGATCACATGTCGAGGGCTGCATTCTTTGTGGCAGTGATATGACTGAGGCAAAACCACATTGTATGTGGAACAAGATACCACACGCTTCTGGGAGGTGCCCTAGGCCTTTGTAAGTTCCCCTTATCAGCATACAGTAAAATAGGAAGTGTTCAGCCTAATTTCGTCACTTTAGCAAAAGACACACATCGACAGGAACATTCAGTTTTCCTAAATAAAGAGAAGTGATGTAATAGCTCTAATCTCAGGGACGTCAACTTTTAAGACCAAAACAGAAAGACCATGTAAATGAGCTCAACTCCTGGAGACTCAACAAGATGCAGAGAGACATTACAGTGTGTAATTTGACTGGTGGGGCAGAAACACTACAGGCACGCGAACTTGCATTATATTATTGTGTCTAAAGAGCTTAAACATGCATTTGGGGATGTTGGGTGAGGATGATTTGCCAGTGTCCTTACAGTGTCCCAAAATTCAAATACAGTATTTGGTAGGAAGCCTTGACAAAGCCTATGATATCATGAGAAGACAGACACACCACTCCCCAAGCCTGATAGTGTCACTGCCTTGCTGTGCACACTGAGCTATTCGGGTTGTAAAATATGCAAATCTCTTTCTACTTTGCCTTATTATTTGCACAGTGTTTGCCTATGATGGTCACGTCTACAGGAATACAAATAGTCAGTACATGCAGGGACTCCCACCTTAAAAAGAATCCCAGCACATAAGCATTTCTTCAGAGGGGTCAGTGTGCGGGGTCAGCCTCAGGGCAGCACCCATGAAGCCATTTTGGAAGCTCAAGGGCATTTGCTCACAGTGGTTTGCAACAGTTGATAGTTCACATATGCAATTCATCCAACTTTCATGGATTGTGGTCAGCAGCTTTGCATTTACACCATTTTGCAAGGCTGCACAAGGCAACATTTTCCTGTCATTATCCTTTTATTTCACCCAACATCATTCAGCAGACTTTTAGTGTCTTGTTCAGTAGTTGCCACCATAAACATTAACCAGTGCACCATCAAAAGGACAATTTTATAGCGAAAGTAGTTACAACTAGGCAGGTGGGCATTTCTTCATGCTGAAAGGAAAGTTTATCGAGATGGACTTCTATCATTTGGGCACTAATTTTTGCTTGTGCCAAATGTATGGGATTTTGTGACAGAGCAGCAACATACCTGATGATAATAAATCATCCTTTTCAAGGGTGACTAAAGGCATCTTAACATCATTGCATCTGAGTTATGACTGGGCTGCTTCTTTGACATTTCTTTAATGTTTGCTAATTAGATATACTGTACATTATATAATACTAATATTGAATATGTGTACTTTAGTGCACATGCATTTACTGTAGTAAATATGTGTGTTTAACACCTTTTCTATGCAGTAAATTCATAAATATCATCATACCTTTTCCATGGGACTCAAATGTTGATCTGCAGATGGTATAGTTCCCTCTTGCCACATCCTGCACTGTGCCACTGTGAAGGGGAAGGGTATCTGAGTTAGCCTTATGCACAAATACACCACATTAACACAATCACCTTCTGGCTCATGCAAGTATCCCTGACATTTCAACTGATGTTAATGCAGAGGACTTAACTCAGGGCTTTACACAAGGTACACAACTGTCACAATACTACTACTCTTACAGTGGATCCAAGCTACAGTAATACTTTACTGGAACCCACAGAACCATATATAGACTTACATACTTACATTTCAAAATGTAGTATAGAATATAGTAGTAGTATATAGATTTTAGGTAACATAGGTATATATACATAATATCATAGCAATTATTATCTCATTAGTTTGTGACTGTGACCTCATTATTTCATGAAACAAAAGGTAAACAATACAAATGAAACTGAAATTATTCAATAATTGCAGTCATGTGAAGACAGCAATAAGTTCTAAGGTAGATTCTCATGTCTGTGTTTTGGAGTTTTGGGGGCTTTCACTAGATTCCACACAGATCCACAGTAGTACATAACAAATCTATTAACAACTACTGTTCCTCACTGAAGCCATGCTCAGGGGGACTCTGGCAGTCATTGCATTGCATCCTTACAGGTGCACTGTTAGTCAGATTATTACTCAAATGGCACACATTTCCTGCTATCATTCTTGCTCAGCCTATTCACCTTAACAAGATGCCTGACTGATCATTTCCACCCTGGACACACAATGAGCACATTGTGAGTCATGCTGTGATAAAGTTTATACATTGCGCAACAGTATATGATCAAAGTCATCAACTGCATCAGAGAACATGAGTATGCAGATGTAGTTGTCCGTGCCTGAGGGGTGGAAATGAGTAAGTGTGGTGGGGGTTGCAGGGTGGGTGCAGGCTGTGCTTATTACAGGATGTGGGTTTATTTTTTTTTTCCTCAGGAGATTACAGATTTTTTTTTTTACTTGCCTTCCCTGATAAAGAGGGGTTGTTGTAATGTGAAAAAAAAACATTACACATTTTACATATTACATTATAATGACAGACTTTTCTCAAATTTCTGAAACACTGCCAGTTCACAGAACTGCTGTGCTTTGCAACAATAACAGCATCAGACACAGTGAGCCTTGCTAAACTCAAAAGTCAGATGACTGCTGTTTAGCTGCCAAACCTCATGACAGCCAAGTGCTCTGTGCTCTACTTAACCAACAACATTCAGCAACATTTGCACAAGACCTTGGATGACAATCTTCGCTGCCACACGACCACTTCCGTGTTATTTGTTTTTCTATTAGCCTTGTGCTGTTAAATGAAACTGATTGGCTGTAATTAAGTCAGAAATGTCACCATCTCTTGCATTTTTCAGTTTTGGTGTTTCAACTGAATGTTATAATTAGGAAGTTTGGAAAAGGTCTACCTATTTTCTACCTATTTTCCACATTGATACACTCTTTTGATGCTGAAGCTATGTACCCATGAAAATGTTCTCTGAAACTCCCAAAAACCACTCCATCCGAAGATCTCCACTCTTCTCCTCTATGCTCAGTATCCACTCCTTTTTTTTCTTTTTTTTATTTGCCAAAGAATGGCTAAATAAAGCAATATATGTAAAATGCAGCATTGTTTATAATGCCATCTTGTGATGGTATACACCACTGCAGATAACTAAAAACAGCTGACAGCTGTGGAATTCAGGGCACTGCAGTGTAAAGAGACAGACTGCTGATACCAGGTTGGTACTGTGTGCAAAATAAAAGCCTGCAAACAGGTCATCTGTATCATAGAAGTGCTCTAGATAACTAGCGGTTAGTATTGACTGAGTATTGAAATATTTTAGTAACGTGATTTACACCATCGTCATGAGAGTTGCTCCATAAAGGAAGTGAAGATTCTTTAACAGATGCAGCTTGCAGTGAATCAGCTGTTGTAGGTCTGATGACACAACACTAATGAAATTCATGTGACTGATGTTGTGTACACACTGTGGGGTTAGCTGTGGTATCATTACATGTATTCTTTGGATATGGAATGAAAAGTGTTGTTCAGATATTTAGATTCTATTTCTCCAGGTACATAACGACCGGCGGGCTTACTCAGCGGTACAGTGGACGCCGTTCCAGCCGCAGTACGGATCTCTGGCTAAGACACATTCCTCGCATCTGTTTCCATACTGGGCACAGTTTGCCACATCCAGCTGGACCAGTTCACCTCTGTTGTTCACATACAGCTTCCTCTGCAATGACACATAGTACAGATTTCTAATTGAACTGCGCCATTACTGACCTTTTTATTAAAACAGCAATATCCTCAGAAAAGTTAAGTCTACATCCAAAAAAAAAATCCAAGTCACACACCCTTCTTTCAGAAGAATTACAGTTTTCCTTTAACTCACTATAACTATTATTGCTCTATGATCAATGATGATGACATGATTGGTGGAGAGAATAGTTGTGTAGGCGGTGCTGTTACTCACAGAGGTAGGGTGAAGGATGATGCCGAGGATGTGGGCTTTGTAGTTGAAAGGTCGATACTCAGCAATGACAAAGCTCTGACTTTTGTTCTTAATCATTTTATGAATCCCCCCATTATCTGTTTAAAGACATAAGGAACAAAGAGGATGACTGAATACTCAAACCTGTCTGAACACACCCATCCCACACACCTCGTGTTTCATTACCTCAGATGACTCTTCCAGTAAAGCCTATCAAATGTTTTAATAAAAAAATAAGTTTGCTGAGAGATTATTTTTACAAAAATATCTTCCTGCGTAAACACTGCCTCTAGAAAATACTGCTACATCTGACAAAGTGGAGAAGCTAATGAGGATGACGTAGGTCTGAAAAGCTGAAGTGCTTAATTTGGAGCATCCTGTTCCTTATTTGATCAAGAGCTATGTAGACTTTGCCAGTTGGTGTGTCAACACACACCAGTCTGAAGTGCTCACAGCATGAATTTATTAATCACATTTATCTAAAGTACAAGTTATGTGTCTTCCCATAGACATGGTAAACTGTTCAGATGGCTCAACAGTCTTCAGTCTCACGATAATGAGAGCATGGACCTCTTTAATGATGCTCATGATGGATTGTTCAGCCAGTTTGGATTGCACAAAGTCATTAAAGAGCAGCACAACTTACGTAGCTTCAAGCCAGATTTGGTTTACACTACTGTGACGTAGTGGCCACACTTGACTCTCTTTGGAAAGTCATACATCTCTTCATTTTGTTGTAAAATGAGGGATCACCTCGGGCCAAAATGCAAAAAGAAAAAAGAGTAGTGCTGCCTTTCAGTTCATGGGAGGTGACAATAAACCTCACACCAAAACCAAAAGCTCTGAGACTGTCTCGAGGTCAGTGGGAGTCATGAGAAAACATTTAAAAACAAAACAAAAAGATGCTTCTTCCCTTTTTGCTAAGAGGCCTCTTCTTTTATGCAGCCAGATACTAAATGGCAGTGTTCAGGGCAGCAGTACTGGCTTCTATCTCAGCTACTATGTTACACTCACCTTTCCCTGCTCATTTAAAATATCAAAAATAGGTGGTTTCCCCGGTACAAGAAGCTATTTAAAAGTAGCCTGTGCCACCTTCAGTCGTACACAAATATACAGTATGGTACACTAATCTTACTACCCACTTCCCTGATTCATATTACTGCACTACTCACTTAGAGACAGAAACAGGACTGGGTGATTGTTCCTCTTGTGGTGGGAGCTGTCGACGTAGATGTGAGTGTAGCTGTGGTGATTAAAGAGAATTGGGCCAGAGTTCTTTACAGGCCAGACCCACTGCTCCATCTCTGAAGTCTTCTCGATCGTCCTCAGGTCCTCTAAAGAAATCTTTCTGCTATCCTGTACACACTGAAGAGAAAGGTGTAGGTTTTGGATTTGGCTGCAAACCAAACTGATATATATGCACTGTACATTAATAGTGGTGGCAGATTTACAAACAGTGGATCCGTGATTTCAGACAGAGCTCGACGAAAGCAGGTTTCTCATTTATAGACAGCAACAATTGGTTTTGTCAGATGGAATGGCAGCTGTTGATGTTAATGAAACTATCATTACCTCCATGAGTTGGTGGAAAAACCTTTGCTCTGCTTTGTTTTTAATGCTTCCAGCTGATATGTTCTAAAAGAAGGACCCTCTAAAAGTGGCCTTAAGTATGCATTTGATGGCTACATACATCAGTTAGGTTAATACTGACATGAACACCATGGATTGAACGGTGTAGCAGCATGCTGTCTGCCAAACTGTCTTTTCTGATGCTACCACTTGAAGCAAAGCAGTTATTTGGGATTTTAATAACACCAGTGATGACTAAATATGCAATCATATGAAAACATTAGTCAAATTTAAGAAAATGATAAAGGTTATCTTTCAAGATGTGGTGGAATGTTATTCAATTAAAAGACTGCATCTCAGTCATGTTTATTACTCATGAGATGAGTTACATTTTTCAATGTGAATGACACATACCATTCTTTCCCGCCTTTGGTCTCCTTTAAATCGGGAGGTTCGGAAGACATGGTCAATATCTTGTATGGTGTAGACACACACAGCACTCATACCCCTGCAGAGAGACACAGAGGTCAGCTGGTCTACACACATACACACACACACACACACACACACACAGACATAAAGAAACTGTCGTGATGTAAGATTTCAGCCCTGTTTTATATAAAGACACAGCCACAGACAAGTCATTCGAGTTTTGACCTGACATCATTGTGGCTGATTTGAATCTTGTGATGCTGAAAAGGCAAACAACTTTACCAGTCAAGCATGATTATATCTATTTGTTAAAACAGACATCACAAGACAGTCTATCTATCCATCCATCCCATCCTTGCTGGAATGCACAAATGATGATGGAGTCTTACCATTCATTTCTGAAGAGTGCATAAACTGTAGTATCCTGCCACTGGTCTGAATGCACAATAGCCACATCTACCAGCTCAGAGAAGTGCTGTTTGCTCTCAGGGTCTCCACAGAAGAGCCTGGCATTCATCTGGGATGTCCAGGTAGACTGCAGGGTGTTCTTGGGACCGCCAAGATCTGCCTAGAGGCAACACACAGCCAAAAGATCAATCGCTTCTCCATAATGCATATGCATGTTTTCGATATGCATTGGATGTGGTTACACTTCTTGTTCACAGCAGGTACTTTGTGCACATTGCATTTTTGCATTTATTCATACAATCTAGCTAAGATGTTTATGAAATTATGCAGACCTTACCATGCAAACCTGGGTCACAAAAGGGAGCCACATTTCACTGTACAAGGCGCTGTCTCTGTTTTTCTCCTTATAGAAGGCATAAACTTTGTCCTGCAGGCCTCCCTGCCTGCTGACCATCAGACCCACATAATGCTGCTCTAAAAACAGAAAAACAGAAGAATTATTTGACTCTATAGTCTTAGGACATATGAATATTTAAGCGAACAACATCTGACAAAGGAAATTCCATGCAATACCTTTATCTTGGCTTGCTGGTTGAAGTCCGTTCATCCCAAACCTGTGGATGCCAACATAATCTCGAGATCCAGAGTATGTAATGTAGAGGTCTGCATTTCCTTCTGATTCTGTAAAGACACAACAAATGATTACACTTTTTAAGGCATCATAGCAGCATCACTGAGCTTTTGGTTTGCAGAAAGCATCAGCTAACCTTTCATAGTCCAGTCAGCAGTTTTCCTTGTCAGTGATAGTATGGAAAACTGCTTACTGATAAGCAAAACCTGTGTGAGAGCCATAATGTCTCTGTACAGGGTTTGATGCCAGTGGGAGGAATTAAGAGTCTGAAGTGACTAGCAGGTCCAAGCAGGAAGCACCAGTGCAACCTCATTATAAGCCATGGTAGCGAAAAAGGCAAAATCATTTCAAAATGCTGAGCTGAGCCTTCCTTCCTTATGGAGCGATGAATCCATGAGGATTTAAGAAGTTTAAAGCCATTATGGAAAAAAATCCTGTGTGTACATAAACTCACCCACAAGGGCAGATTGTTCACCTTCCTTTATGATAAACCCCTTTATGCTTTCTTTTATGCTCTTCATTTTGTCAGAGGGAACGCACCGTGGTGACTGCTCTGATAAATCCTACAAGAAAACAAAGCAGACCTTAAAACATCCATCACCGCTCCATCACTGGTAACACAAGAAGTGCCTCGTCACAATGAGCAGTGATGTCCACCGTGACCTGACAGCCACCAGTGGCTACTCCCAATGCTTCTTTCCATCCTCACTAATATATGCAGTCCATCTGTGTAGTGGCCTACCATGTCACAGCACGCGGTTTGTCTGCCATTGGTTCCACACAGAAACACTTGTTTGTCCGTTGCCATCTTGTGGACCACCGTGATGTTATAGCTGCAATCCTAAATGAAAAGAGCCAGAGTTGTTTTGAAATTTTAATCAGATCTGACCAACATGTCAAATGCTCTGCAGTTTGCTTTGAAGTCGTATTCTTTCTCTGCTCACTGTTTGCGAAAGTTCACTGTTGATGCAGTCCTCCCACAACACCACAGGACTCTGTGAAGAGAATGAATGAATTCATGCTATCTGTTATTTCCCTGCAGAGATTTACTGAAGGTCTGACTTCTGTGATCAAACACTGTCAGAAATGTTCTCTACCTTCTCAGGACTTTGAAAGTCGAATGAAGTAAGGCGTTTTTGTCCAGCAATGATGACCTTGTCTGGCTCCCTTTCCAGAACAATCTGCACAGGTGCATGGTGGTCAGGTAAAGGTAATCTTCTCATTGTAGTCTCTGCAATAAAAAAAGTTGATTGATAAACAAAGACTGTGCTTCAGGCGTGCAATGGATATGATCAAATTGTCAATTCAATCCAGGTCCATGGATGACAAACATGTCAGTCCATCGGTCCACTGCTGTAAATGTCTTTACAGCAAATGGATGGACTGCCATGGAATTTTGTACAGACATTCATGGTCCCCCTGAGGATGTCTTCTATCTTTTCCTCCAGCACCACTATGAGGTTGACATTTTTCTATTTTTGTAAAGCGTCTTAATGGTTGGATGGATTTGCCATGATAGTTGGTAAACATATCCAAAGGATGACTCCTGATGTCCGGTGATCCTCCGACCTTTTCTCTAATGCCACCAGCGCATCAAAGTTTTCACTTATACAGAGAAATGTCTCAACATCTACTTGAAGAATGGACTTGATGGAACAATTTGTACAGGTTTTCATGGTTCTCTGAGGATGAATCCTGATGACAAAGGGTGAACTGTCTTCATCGACTACAGGATGGATTACCATGAAGTTTAGTATGCACATTGCCGTCAGGATGAATTGTAATAACTTTGATGATAATTTAGCGTTTCATTTAACACCATCATCAGGTCAAAGTTTTAATTTGACCAGTACTTTGGTTTCTAAGCTAATAAGAGTACAGTCTCATGGAGCTGTTAGCGTGACTGTACACTCTTGAGGAGCCATCATACTTCATCTGCCTGCCAGAGAAGGCTCTCTATGACAGCCGACAGAACACCTCTGATATATCACATGAACTGCTTCTGATCGATTGTGCTTTTGTCTTCTTTATTTGCTCTATAAAATGTCAGAGAATTGTTAAAAATGCCCATCACACTTTCCAAGGGTCCACAATGTTCTCTTTAAATTGCTTGTTTTGTCCAACCAAAATACATTCATTTCACAATTATACTAAAGAAAAAAGAGCAGCAGAAATAATGGCTAATACTTGCACATTGAATTAAAAATGTAAAGAAAGTTCTCCTTGCTGGGACTTTCTATGTTCTCTCCATTCATGGTTGCCATGCAATGGTACATGGTGTCAACCAAGACCAGGAGCAAAGTCAGTGACGACCCTCACTTGGTTTCCATTCCTCTCTAGAAAAAAAGTGCATGCTGAACCTCGCTCATGCTCCTCTAAAATTAGCTTTCCTGTTCACACTCACAGAGCCTTTTTGTCTGGCCACTGCAGAAATATCTACTTTGCTTGCTTTGTGTCTCTGAAAAGCTTACAGGCAGCATTTTGGCCCAAAATCAAAACTAACTTCTGGACTGTTGTTTTTCTTAATGATTGTCCATGAATCCCACAACTGGCAGCTCTCCTCATCAACATGCAAGATCCATACACAACACTGCCAGATTAATTAGAAAAATTACAGCATTTTCACAAGCACACAGGCACAACTACAAGGCTGAGGTTGAGGTTTGTTACTCAGCAAATTAAAAAGTCTGCTGTCTGTGTGAATGTATGCTGCTGTCCACCCTCCAGTCAGTGTGATAGCCGCAGGGTTTCATGAGCTGGACAGGTCATTATCAGAGCAGACAGGTTAATTTGGGATTACTAAGAACACTGGAGATGGCTCTGTTCTGCTGGAATGTCCAAATGAGCCATGACAGCGTGACAGAGAGAGAGACCATGCAGTCAGTCAGTACACACATCTGTTCATGTACTCTATCAATATGTTAAGTAACGCTGCCAGAGGAGCGCATATAGTTATGGAGGTTCAGCTGCTCTCTTCTGTATTTTGACCACATTTCTAGGTTAAAAATGAATCCTCAAACGCCATTCAACATTTTCCTTGTCTCCTTTCTTTGGCACGCTGCTGTCGCGGCGATGTCAAAACTCGTTCATGTTCCAAAGTTGAGGAAAAGTATTTCATACCTTTGTCTGTGATGACCATCCTCGGCAAATGCGTTGAGTTCGCCTCTGTCAAACTGTCGAGGCATGAAAACAATAAAAGCAGCATTAAGAGAATCATCGTTGGTGTGAGGCGCACGCCGCACTGCGCTCCTCGTTTGGCTCACCGCTGCTTCTCAACTCTAATGAGCTTCTGCAATCTTTCACATCACATGGTCGTCCTCAGCAGAGCAGGGTAACTCCATTATCTTTCACGCCTCAAATTTATGCTAATCATTAACAGCCAGAGAAGCACATTTTTATAGTTAGACAGGTTACTTTAATTGTTTATCATGAAGATAATTTATTTCAGAACTTACATATTCATTACATTTCTAATGTAGGGAAAACTAATATAATGTAAAACAATATAAAGAGTGAATAGATCAGTAGATGTCATTGTTAGGCTGCAGTGACGCTGTTTTCTGATCTACAGTATGACAGTGACTTTACCAGCGTCTGGGGCTGGAGCCTATCCCAACTGTCAACGGGCGAGAGGCGGGGAACACGCTGAGCCGGTCGCCAGAAGACTGCAGGGCAACATACATACAACCATTCACGCTCACACTCACACCTAGGGACAATTTAGAGTCACCAATTAACCTAATGAGCATGTTTTTGGTCTGTGGGAGGAAGCCAGAGTGCCCGGAGAGAACCCACGCAAGTACAGGAAGAACATACAAACTTCACACAGAAAGGCCCCACCCGACCCGGGATCGAACCGGCGACCTTCTTGCTGTGAGGCACGCGGTTTGTCTGCCATTGGTTCCACACAGAAACTCTTGTTTGTCCATTGCCATCTTGTGGACCACCGTGATGTTATAGCTGCAATCCTAAATGAAAAGAGAAAGAGTTGTTTTGAAATTTTAATCAGATCTGACCAACATTTTTGGCTATTTTTGTAAAGCGTCTTATTATATAATATTATTATCATATTATCATATTATATAATGATATATTAGTTATATTTTTTATCTTTATTCCTGCTTACATTTTTTTTTAAATATTGTGTATACATTCTATGTTTGCCTGTATGTTAATGCTACTGCAACAAAATAATTTCCCAATTTGGGATCAATAAAGAAGCAGTCTAAGTCTGAATCTAAGTCTATGTCTTGTGTTATAGGCCTAAAAGGTAACCCCAAATGGCCACTGTATTTTCCTAAAGATTTCCTCTTCCCCTCAGGCTGATCGATGACAGCAGAGTTTGCAGTTGTGTGTGTCTTTGGCCAAAAGCTGGAAACAGACTGCAGTTATGACTGGAAGTGAGCCAGCTATAGTGTAAATGCTGCTGCAGCACATGAAGTGAAGACTGACTGCAGTTAACAATCAGAGCAGGTGGCTGAGCTAACTCAACTCATACTCACGACATTCAATGAGGGATGATACTATGGCAAAGAAGAAAAGGAGGTATCATATGAGTAATTAGTGTTACTCACACTGTAAGCATTTCATCTGCTAACAGCCCGACAGCCAATGGAAGGTGGCTCTAATGAAGAGTGAAGAGCCCAACACATGTGAGTCAAATGTTTTATCTGCCAATGCTGTTTTCCTTTGACTGTTCCTGCAAGTAAGAAGCTTTGAGTAAGAAACAATGTTCTTCTCTCCACATCCAATAAGATATCTGTGCTCACGGAGAGAGATCCAGAGAGTGACGAGTTTCCTAACAAACAATGTCTAGGACATCTGGTCCTCCATGTCCACTTCACATTTTAGGTTTTAGCCAATATTAACCCAGGGTCCAGTGAAGCAAGCTTAAATTCAGCTCTTTGGCATTACAAACCATCCATATCAAAGCTCTTCTTGGCTAAGATTTTTTAAAAAGCATGTTTTGGTGACAACTTCCCGCAGATATTAACCCACAATACACGATGCCTGTTCCAGCCGAGGAAGACGACCCTGACCAGCCTGTGTGGCAGCTTGTTGTGTCCTTCTGGTGTAAAGGAATGATCGAAGGCATCATACTGCTGCTCCTCCTCTGGCTCCTCATTCAGGTTCTCTTCATTAAAAATTTGGAAGGTACTGAAATTTAATTAAATTGGAGTGTGGGTTTGAGTGTCTGTGTGTGGGAGCATGAGGACTGTGACTGCCAAGAAAAAAAGGTGAGCCAAGATGATACAGGTATTCCTATTTTCAATGGTTTATTTGCAGCAAAAATCAGTCAATATTTTCTGTAAATGTTTAATACAGTGTATGTAATTTCATTATTCTACTAGTACAACTGCTTCTATTGTACAACCACTGCAGAAAATGAACAATAATTTAAAGAGCATGTAAAAAACTGGAAATGTAGTCTCCCAGTCATTGTTCAGAGCAATTATTAAAGTGTGTCGCATAGGTTTTGCTTTACTGTGACAATCAACATGAAATAAGTCAGATTCATGGCTGCAGCTTGTCATTGTATGGCACTTGGCATGGAGTGAACATATCAGGGAAAACACTCAGTGTGGTCCCAACACGACCACTGATACTGTCAAAAACATGCACACAACCCACATATATGATGGCCATGTGTATCCTGTTATATCAATATTTTGTTTAAACTGACACACTAAATGTTTTTAATGTGATGACTGCAAAGCTGACTGAATTTCAGAGCAGAGACAAGTGTATCCTAGCATAAAATGTACATTGAACGTTATGCTTTGTTATTTAAAGATCATCATGCTGACACATAGCGCTAAGTCGGTACGTTTAAATGGAAGCTCACTCAGCTGTATTCAAGTGAGAGGATATTTAGCCCACCCACACAAAAGAAAAAAAGTGACCCTGGGTGCTGGGTGTTATAATGCTTTAATGTGGAGCGACATAAGGCTTCCATTAATTACCCTGTGGCCTCAGGGCAGCCATATTTATAGCGTAACAAAGCCCATGGTTCATGGACAGTCACTCTATTGCCAACAGGCATGTAATTTCTCTCTAAGATCAGGGATATATTGTATTTTGCTTTGTTTAAACTTAAAGCGTGTGACAGGTTGTTGAGAGAGGTCACAGAATCCCTCCTTTTCAACAACAGCCTGTCTTCTTTATTGGTTCAATTTTCATCACTTGGTGTAACAAGCTAAACACACAACATGACATGGTGAAAATGTTCGCAAACAGTTGGCTCTGGCAGACACAGAGTGACATTGTCATGAATTTTGGGTCATAATCTTAGGCCATGCGATGAATGTCAGTCCAATATTGACTTTAACTTACTGTCCACCGAGTCCTGAGAAAAGTATTTGGGTCTTCAGTTGCTAAAACAGATGGCCAAAAACGGCAAATGCGCTGCAAAGGCCCAAAACATTTCCATGATGAGGAATGTGATGCCAATCCAAAGCAAATGTAAATGAAAAAACATGAAAGCAAAAACAAAAAACAAATACAGAAATGATGCAAAGTTCAAAACTCTGTAAATAAATGCAGCTCTCAGGTTGAAATCCAGATGTTTCACTTAGCGCTCCCCCTAGAGGCCTGGAGAACCTCTGCCGTGTTGACTGGATATGCAGCGTATTTGTTGCATTTGTTTTCAGAGTGTGTGTTTTAGACTTTGTATCATTTCTGTATTTACAGCGTGTTTTTTTCATTTGCACCATGTTTCAGTGTTGTTCTGTTTGTTTTGGATTTCCTTATGTGTTTTTGAATTGGCTTAATTTAAGAGGCTGCAGCTCGTTTCTCCTAATGGAAATAAAGGCTCCATGTTCACCGACTAATTCCTTAAGTTTTTTTTCTTTTTTTAATTGAAAACAGTAATAACCCTTTTCACATTGCAATTGGTTAAGTCTATATCTATATCTATATCTATATCTATATCTATCTGTATGTGTGAGTTTGATCACAGGGTTGCTGTGTGAGGCCTCACCTTTCAGCCACAGAAAGACAGGAAGTCACACTCATCTTGCTCTTCTTCATGATGCTGGTTTGATCTTGGTTCCTGTTTTGATTTCTGCCCATGATATTCAACCTTACTGATACATAAGAAGAAAATACATAAAAATACCAATTTGATTCTTTAATTTCCAAACTTGACTCTGCTGAAATATTAATATCAAGTTCTTCAGCAAACGTAAATCTGCAAGGTCTGGCTGCCACAAAGCTCAGATCTATTTTTACTTACAGACAAACAAACAAACAAACAAACAAACAAACAAACAAACAAACAAACAAACAAACTGAGACATTGGTCTTCACAGTTCACTTCATCAGGCTTCAAGAGTTGAGGGGTTTTTTATGGTTCACCTTCCGCCCTCTGCTGGTCATACATTCCTTGAGGCACTGCTGCTTCCTCCCATTATCTTTGCTGTGTCAGCTTCAGGACCATAATTATATTTAACTTCAATTAGAAAGCCTCACAAAATAAGAGTGTTCTCGCAGGCAATAATGACTAACTTCAGGGAGAAGGTGGAATGATTGTGGAAACAGTCTTCTCCACAAAGTCTTCCTCCTCAAGCCACTCAAATCCACACTTTTCTGTGTGGAGTGGACAGTACAGAACACACGTGCTTCACTCTCTGAGCTTGTCACACATATGAATTGACGGGATTATTATTATACTCAACATGAAACCTATGTTTTAGTTTTAATTTTTAAAAGGCTAGAAATATTAATATTAGTTGTCTTCCAAAAAATGCAACACCCTCCTCCTAATTTTAAATTTACCTCAACCTGCCAACAAAATCAGACTGTCCCCTCAAAAAAAAAAAAAAAAAAAGAAAAAGAAAAACGAAAAAAAAAAGAAAAAGAAAGAAGAAATACATTAATACATTATCCCCTTTGCTCATCGTTTTCGTACGGTCCCTTACTTTGCAAAGTACGCAGTATAGGACCTAATGACTGTAAGAAAATGGCAGTGAAGTGCAGCGCAGGCAGGCTGGACTGTTTGGAGGACAGCAGCGGTCCCTCTTTGTCTCTATCAGCGCGCCTGAAGCCAAAGCCATTGGCTGACCGGCTCCAGGTCTCTGCGCAGTGGCGGTGGAGCGCTCTCATTCACTGCGCTCACACAGACTCCACACACACATCACGCTGAGTGGGAACATGTCGCAGTACACTCTGGGAGGTAGGAAGCCTTAAGTCTTCTTCAGCTCGTGTTTCTTACTTCAACTGCTTTCGTTTAGTCTGTAGTTTCTCTGTACGGTGGGCTTGTTTTCATTTGTGGCTTCATTATTTTTCTGACTGAAAGGGGGAAAAGGACACAGCACAGATTTAATAAAATGTATACATACTGTTAAATCTGTACTTTTTCACTGGCTTTAAACGTGAAGAAGAGCTGAGGAGGCAGCTGAAGGAGAGGGGTCTTTATGCGCTCAAACACTGAGGCATGAGTCTGCTGCTCAGAGGAAGGTGTCCACAATCCTGTTTGCTTTAGATAACTTTGTATGAATGAGGACCAGCATTTTACAGACAAATAAAATACATTAGTCCAGCCCAGACGTTAGAATAAGCCTTAAGTATTTTTCTGTCAATGTAAAGTTCTTGAATTATCATATTACTATAATACTAATATAGAACTAGTATAATAACTACTACTACCGTTGCATTGTTGTTACCATATGTGACATTTGCATCAGGACTAATATTTCTGAATTAAATGCTGAGGTTTGACAATTACCTCATTTGATCTATTATCATGTCCACTGGCTGACCAGTCTGAGTCATATTTTAGAGCGATTCCATCAGCCTTTATGCTCCAACATCACTGCTGCATTCAGCCTATCTGGGCTTTCATCTGCTAATCGAGGCTGCCTGAGGAGCTCCTTGCTCCTGGACAGGCTCTTTGACAGGGCTGAAAGGGATCTGCACTGACAGTTAGCACTCGCTTTGAGAATGATCGTATCTTTATCAGTATACACATTGTGCAGTGTGCTTTTGCCGTGTGATAAGCCTCATGTGATGAGAGAATTGATGGATGGAGCTTATTGGGACGCTGAGATAATCAGAGGAGATTTGTGTTTTCATTTATCAAGATGTGGTGCACCTGAGCTCAATACATCATCCTATCAGATCAGAAAAAAAATCACAGCATTCCTCCCCAATAAGCGATGGATTTATAGACGTGTATATTATTCATAGACATCTTCTATACAGCTTTTAGCAGTAAATGATTTTCATTGTCATTGCAATGCTCAGCAATCCAACCTTGTTTTCAGCACTGAGTACCCATGTGTCTGATGCATGAGTCATCCCCATACACCTTCATTATCTGACGTTAAATGCACGTCAGAGTTCAGCTATAGTGGCTTCACTCTCAGTAACTCTGGCAGCTCCGTCATGATTTTATACCCTAGCGCTTTATTTAAAGTTTATTTTCAGGGAAATGATCTGAATAAAAAATGCAACAGGAATGAGGGTTTTTCACTTGATGTGATGGTGCAGCCATAATCTTATCTGTGATTTGAATATTCTCATATATAATTGTTATATACAGTTGTCTCTGTGCTGGGGCACTCTATACTGAATCAATATGTAGTGTAATGCTGTCAGTATGTGGGAAAATGTTGAATCTCACTTGTATTGGATTTTACTTTGTGAATACTGATCATTGTAGCTTCAAGACACATTATGTCATTTCTGACACCAAGCAGGACAGAGTTTGATGATATTGTTAAGTAGCGTCTTCTTTGTTAAATGACCAACAATGCAGATGAAAATGCATAATCGCGCTCCATCACAAGTGAGTGGCTAGCTAGCTAGTTTACCAACTTCCTTCCTTATTTTCTGAGGTATCAGCTGGTGTTTCCTGTGTTTTCCTGCAAGTTAGAGCTAATTGATGGTGTTAAAGCAATATGACACTATTGAGTGGTGACCAAATGAAAAGTGCCATTAGTTGCCATTTCTCTGGGTTTGAACAAAGCTGAAAACATGGCCTCATGTAAGTACACAGCTCAACATAATATGTAACATAGGCCTAGTCGTTTTCAGACATTTGTACTGCAGCAATGTCACACACTGTGCCTTTGACTCTTTAAAATCATAATGCTGTGCATGAATGTGTAATCAGCAAGAAGCTAGAATGATGAATACAAACACACACACACACACACACACACACACACACACACACACACACACACACACACACTCACACACACACACACAGAATTTGATTGGCAGGAAAACTGACACCAACGCATTATGTGTGCACTGCTCCTGCTTTGGATCAAAGCAGTAACTGTGACAATAACATTTATACAGTTATGATTATAGCCCTGAGACATTTCCTCTTTAACCCCATCGGAGTGCAGGCACAACGAGGTAACGTTTAGACTCAGATGTCTGCAGATCTTTGGTAATGAATTTGGCTGTAGTGAGAGTCTCTCTTTCATTTTTTGTTCTTTTGTCTTACTGACAGGTCACTCAACAGCACACAACTAATTTGATTTGATTGTTTGTGACAATTCATTCATTGTCTTCAGCCCTTGTCTCTCTCCTCTCTCTCTTCTCTCTCTTTCTTTCTCCCAGTTGCTTTCTTTTTCTTGATCACTCACAGATTAACTCCATCTCACTCTCTTCTGCTCCTCATTAATCCGACTAACTCAATATTAAACCATGACTGCTTTGTTTTCTGTCTGTTCAGTTCACCTGCAGATCCTGCTGGCTGTGGGTCTGGCTGTGTTCTGCTACTGTCTGGTTCTCGGTTGCATCCTTTGCTGTCGCAGAAGGAAGAGTGTTTCATTGGAGGACAAGGAGGCAGTTTTCTTGTCTGCCCATCCTGCTGAGAGGGTGACTGTGACATTGACTCCATCTCCATGTACGCAGCCTGTCAAGCAGCAGTATGAGGAGCTGGATGGGGATGTGTTGGAGTTTCCTTCCTCTAAAAGCAGCTCCTCTCCCTCTGAGGATGATCTCACTGCTCTGCCCTTTGACCCCAGCCCTACCAGATCAGCTGAGCTGGTGCGGTCTCCTGGGACTTCTTTTCCGATGCGGCGCCTCAGCACCCCGGCTGTTGCCTGCTCACCCAATAAACGTGCAAATCATGGCAGAGCCTCTCTGCCTTCCCTCACTAAGCTCAGCCTGGTGTCCAAGTCCCGTCGTGCAATGGGTCGGCGCAGCACTGTGAGCGGAGAGAGTTTCCTTTACAGTGAGAGCAGTCAACTGACTGCTGGTGCTGCCGGAGCCCCCACCCAGCAGGGCGAGCCCTGCCTCTCACAGTATGGCTCTAACTTTCTCTCCATCCCCTCCAAGCCCGCTCCTCTCTTGCACTTCTCCTTGCTCTTCTCCTCTGCTTGTGGCACCCTGGTGATCAACATCCTGGGGCTCTCTGGTGCCAGTCGAAGGCGCAGCGGGTTGTTTGTCCGAGCCAGCCTTCCTCCCCTCTGCCCCTCACCTCAGCAGATAGCCTCTCGGCGCCGCAGCCTCAGCCCAGACCTCCAAAGCCAGAGCTTTGTGCTGCAGGTGGGCTCTGTGGAAGAGCTGCGCACCTGCACCTTGAGACTCGTTGTCTACAGCAGGGACTTCTCCGGCCTAAGAGAGGCTGCGCTGGGGGTGGTGGAGCTGCCCTGTGAGCAGATGGATTGGGAGCCTGACACTACGACCACCTACACCAGGCAGCTTAGCCCAACTAAAAGCAAGCTGAAAAAGGTATATGGTGATTGGCTGATTGAATTCACTTGAAGTGTGGATTAAAATTCAGCTTTAACTATCTATCTTTAAAGATCCTTCTAAAACTCCTTCTTTGGCCACTGACTGTTTGCACTTTTGAACTGCTCTCCCTGTTCACAGTGAAAGTACAATGTTATTTTCTTTTCAAAAATCTTTGAACAAAATCTGCATCTTCAGTTGCTTTAACGCAGAGGGAAACTACGCACACAGGCCTACAGTAAAAACAGCAGATATCATATTTTATCCATGAAGGAATGTAGCATCTAATCAGGTCTCCCATTAGCCAGTTTTCCACTGTTGTTAGTCATGGTGACATTGTTGTTAGTGACTGCAGAGCAAACAAGCAGAGTGCAGCAAGATGGCAGCGCGCCCACACCGTGCCCTCTGCGGCTCTGTTGAAGCACTGCCAGAGGTCATTAATAACAGGCTTGTGACAGCAGGGGTCCTGGACATTACTCAGTCAGTCGCTTTTGTAGTGTGCTTGGTGGGGGGTATCAATTCTCCCATTTACAGTTATGTGAAAATCAGATGTACTCCCCTTTCTCTCTCTTTTCATGTCCATGTATGATGCCGCATCCTAAACACACACAAACACACACACACACACACACACACACACACACACACACACACACACACACACACACACACACACACACACACTGTCCTCTCTCTCAGTGACATCAGCTGCTGGGTGTGAAGGAGGTGGCTTTGAAAGAGTGGGCTGCTCAGCAATCTGGATAATTCTATACAGAGTGGGTGTGTATACAGAGGCTGTGCAGTTGCATCTTTTAATGCAGACACTTCCTGGATTTATAGTAAAACTCCATGTTTTCTAATCAGTGTAATGGGACCATCTGGAGTATTGATGATTATTCATCATGATATTCCTTGTTTTGACATTTCATGGGAGTAGGGGGCATGACGTGGCAGGACTGTGCATTGTAGCACAAGAGCAGGCTCATCACGACAGTGCTGCTATTGATTGTTAGGATGAAAAGCGTTAAGTTGTTAGTTTCTGACCATACAGGCTCTTTTTTTTCCTTCTGTGGCCTCAGCCTCAGCCTTCTACTGTCAGCCAATAACATGAAAAATACGACTGATATAAGGAATGCATATGGGAATGATATATTTTTAATCATTAGATAGAACTGGGAATAAGTGATATTTGGTCCATAACAAACATTTCATGATATGTTGCTGCATCAAGCTTTGAAAACAGAGCATCACAGGGATCCCACTAGACTTGTTTTTTGGTCCCTGTGCTATAATTGAGGTAATGTTCTGGGTCTCTTTGGCCTGCTAGACACCCACCTTTTATCCTGGGTTGCTCATTTACTTCAGTTCCACACAATTTTGTGCAGGGCTTTCACTTCAAATTGGCTTATTTGAGCTTGTGGACTGAAAGCAGATGCCTATAGCTTTTATATGTACACACACACACACACACACACACACGCATGCATGCACGCACGCACGCACGCACGCACGCACGCACGCACACACACACACACACACACACACACACAAACCAGCGTGTTTTTTGTTTGTTTGTTCTGGTTCAAGGTGAAAAGAGCAGTCAGTCACAGGTTCCTGAGTTGGAGTTTGGAGTTACTCAACATTATTAGCAATCATTTCACATCACAGGGAGTTCCCCATCACAGAATGTCTGCAGAACAAACTCAGCTCTGATATGCCACTGGATTATCAATCTCATAGAGCTAAACTGTCAGCAGAGATTTACCTACTAACTTATTCAACAGGCAGAGAGCAACATGATCATCTCATTGATTTGTATTTTAGCTCTGGAAGAATATTGTTGTCTTTACTTTGCTGCATGTTTAATTTTCTTCCCCAGTCTCTATTGTATTTGGGATCTTATTTCATGGTGACCCAACACTGTCTTTAATTATGGTATTATACAACAAATATCCATGTTTTAAAGGAATCATAATCACAAGTGGATTACAGTTTCTGTTAACATAATGAGGAAATGTTAGTGACCATATCTGGCACAAAAATGTTGATACCCAACATATCAGTAAAACATTCACTGACAATCTATTTGATTTGTTTTCTGCCAAAATATCCATTCCTGTGTTCCTGTAACTGTGTTATGGTAATGAAAGCCACTGGCAGCATTTGGATAAGGTATACAAAAGATTATGTTCTGGTTTAATCCAGAGAAAGCGACTTCAGACACAGTTTGGTTATTAACATTTAAGTGAAACCATGATCTTTCTCTAACCTTAACCAAAGTGCTTTTCTTACCAATGGCCAACCATAGACAGAAACCTGTTTTGTACACCCACCATACACACTGGCCACCTCTCTGTGACTCTGCTTCAGATCAAATGATGACTTTTGCCACTGCAACATAAGTAGGAAAACAGTTTAATTTAATCCCTGATTCTGGGTGTCTATTGGAGAAAACCTGGACATTTCACTCACAAAGGCATTAATGCATCTGTTACTGGAACACTGTTGGAAGTACAAACACACTTAATGTTAAGCAGACTTCTTACCGAGTTATATGATAGCACAGGATTTCCTCCTTTCTTACTGAAAGTACTGTTCAGGAGCAATACACTCAATGCCACCAGTGACCAGATATTGTATCTCAACAATATCGATTACGATGTCTCATTTATACAATCTTTATTTTATAGTATTGGATAAGAGATATTTTACTATGCCAAGATAGCAAAGTGGGCTACAGACTGCACTGCTGCGCTGAGTAGCTCCTGTGAATGCGAAGCTGTTGCTGATACTGTGAAATTTCAGTCAATCATTCCTGCATCAATAATGGTCAGACCACAGGGAGACGCTGGTTTGTCTCAAATTGCTTTTTGCCTTCTCCTCTGAGGCTTCCATGCTTTGAAGATCACTGAATGACTCATATAATCACACTGTTAGGGTCTGTTATGTAACCCAAGATATCTAGACTGAACATAGTTACCAAATGATAACCGACTTCTGCAGTATCACTGCTAAGATAAGAGCCAGAAAATTGCATAAAATCATGCTCTATCTAGTCAGAATGTAAGATTTAACATAAAAGCATTTTCTGGAGGTATTTTTTAAAATAGAGATGCATTTTGAGAATGTGGACAATGCAGTGATGCAGCCAGAGTTTCAGAACAACCTTAAACTGAATTACCTCATCTCTGCCATGACAGTTTTAGAGAAAGTGGGGACACAGTTTTGACAGTTTTTACCGCTTAATGAAGGATGGAGATGGAGTGATTTATGAGAACACTGATATGACATCTCTTTGCTTTAAATGTATTTTGCTTCATATTAAATCACCTTAATGATGGTGAGATGTATAAAAACTAAAATGTTTGGAGTCAAATATTGTATATTCATGCTGAGTTGTAATATCTCCATCTCTGTATCATAAATCAGGGGCTCTCTCAAATGAATCTATATACTGCATGTGAAGGTGTATTGAGCTGAGTTTAAGGGACCAAAACTAATGATGAAAATTGTCATGTGTTACCATGAGGAAGCTGCCTCTAACCAGCCAATGACCTGAGCAGCATCAGCTGGAAACTCCAGGAAGGTTAAAAAATGTACTCCCCTGGAAAAGAAATCTTTTGCTGTAGCTTTAAGGTTTGTTGACAATGTGTGTTTGCAGGATAACATGTTTCCTTTGAAAAGGCAGTGTAAGTGTGAGTGACGGTCTCTGAGGCCAAGCACTAGTGACAGACAGACGCAGTGAACCGAAACCCAGTTGCTGGATGAATATGCCTTCACACTCTGCTGCCCGGCCTCAGCAAGCCGCTGGCGGGCTACAATTCAGCCACTTGATAGACTGTGACTCAGCAGACCCCAAACAATGCAAGCTAATGAGATCTGACATGAAATCAGATGGAAATTGCCATCATACTTGCACATTAGATGTTACTTTTATCCAAAGTGCCTCAATGCATGGACATCTGTATTATTTTAGGATGAATGGTCAAATTGGCAAACAAAATGCTTGTCCCTGACAGCCACATGTAACTGTTACCAATATTACTGATTAGCTTGTAGTGATTAAAAACATGATTAAGATTCAGTCCAGCTGAGCTCCTCAGGCAGGTCAATGCAAGATGCCTCATGAATAAAAACAGATCATATTTTGGATATATTCCATCATTCCTGCAGAAAAACCAATTGAGATTGAAGCTTTTGAAGCTCTAGTGTGTAGGATTTAGTGGCATCTAACTTTGGTCGAGTCAGTCACTGACAGAACTATGGAATCATATTTATTAGCATGAGTTTTAAGTGCTTTACCACTTGAATCTAGTCTCTTGGTATCTCTCCTTGGTCTCATTTCATTCCCAGTCTCCCAAAGGATGAAGGGAACATCTGCTGAGTGAAAGAAGACATTTTTCTCCCTCTTGCTAAATCTCTCTCATTTTGTCTTTTTCTCTCGGCTGTGCTCTCCTCAGAGTGTGAGTTCTCAGGAAACGCTGGGCCGCAGGAAGAGCTCAGTGTGTGTGCCACGGGCTTTGGGCCAGCTGTTCATCCTGCTGCAGTACCAGACGCTGGCCCAGCGCATCAAGGTGATGGTCCGAAAGGCTGAGAATCTGGCCAAGCTCACACGGATCCCAGGAGCTCCAGGTAAAGACAAAAAAAAATCCCCATGCCCAAACAATAAAATCAGTTGTTTGTCACTGTTTTACGTTTCCTGATCTGATGCACCTAACAGCAGAATTACATGCCCCTCTTATGAAAAAGACCAAATAGGTTGTTTGGTGGCTTCTGTGTGTAGTTAAAGTCTGGTAATGTTTGGCCGGCTCAGCTACTCTGATAAGATTAAGGAAAGATAACAGTCTCACACTGCGTCAGCGCTTGCTTCAAAGGAGGTTGCTTTCTAGAAAACATGAAAATAGATTGTCTGAAGCATTTGAGCAAATGAAAGGCTAGTATGGCTAGCTTTTTTGGAGAAGATACCCTCTTAGTGACACAATAACAACTGGTTTGGTTTAGTTAAGAAAAACAGAGAAATACATGCAGTAATTCTAATTCTAATTTCTTTAAAAAAAACTGCAATGACTGATGTTTTTTGGAGTCTTTGAGGCAACAGAAATGACTTATTCAGTACTATACTATTTATGCATGAATGCACTGGCTAACATGTAAAGTGCTCATAAGGTTAACAGCCTCTGTCTGTCTTCTGCTGTGTTGCCTCAGCCTCAGTCAGACAGACCGGATGCCTGATTGGTTTGTGGTATAATCAGATTAGGAACCGATCAGCCCGGTTTCATTTCCCCTCCTGTCTATATCGTATCTCAGTGCGCCTGATTTAAAGCGCTGCTTTTATGATGCCGGTCAGGAGAGGAAGCAGCAGATTCTGTAAACAACTTTGATGATTTGCTTCTCCACACTGAAACTACGAGGTCAGTTGGGTGGTGAGCTTCAAGATCAAATATTTCCTCAAATCATTGAGAATGCATGCCCTCTGCAGATGCGTGATTCCTGTCTGACAGTGATGCATTGCTTTTTAATTTTAGCAAATCCAATTAGCATGCTGGAATGGATTTGCAGGGGGAATCATATCTTGCAAGTGATGATGGAGATTTGGGGACTGTGACAGTGGAGAAGTGCTCAGAGAGGGTTGTGAAGAGGTAGCTCAACGTGCATAGACTGTTTTATGTGGAGAAAAAACGGCACATGACTGCAGTGAGCATACATTCATTTACACCCGCCAAGCATCTTAATATCAATGATTTTGCTGTCTGGCATAAATATACAGAATCATGACTGCTGGCTTTTTTTCCCACAGACCACTATGTTGTTATCAACCTGCGTCAGGACGGGAAAGTAATTGGTACAAAGGAGACCAAAGGGGCCAGCGGTCCAAACCCCGTCTGGAACGCTCCATTCCTGTTTGACCTCCCCCCAGGCGACATCACTCAGCTGCCATTGGTCTTTGAGTTTATCGTTATGCAGGTAGGAAGTTCTACGTTATTACGTGCAGCTTTCTGTTACTATGCTGACACATGGGTAACTAAATATCTTCGCTTTTTACATATCACTTTGAAAAAAATTCAGTTATCTCTGTGTACATACAGGGCCGTCTCTACACTAAGAGCAGTATTCTGGGTCGCGTGTTGATTGGCAGCCATGCTTCAGAAGCAGGACAAGGACACTGGAAGGAAATGTGCAGCCGGGGGCAAACAGAGACGGCTCGCTGGCACACCGTTCAGTCGGATGTGCTGTAGGACTGATGGACGGCGCTGCTGTCCCTCCGCCACCCAGAGTGAGAGAGGTGGAGTTAGGTGGGGATAACAACAAGTGGAAGAGCAAGTGTTTATTTTTAGGTCTGTTGTGGATTTTTGGTAGCTATGGCAACCTTGATAGTGTCCCATGTCATTTATCAACACATAATGTTTATGAATTAAATAAGCTGAAGGACAAATATCAGTCAAACATAAACATGGGCCATGAGTATTGACAGATATTTAGAGGATGAAACACTGCTCACTGTGTGGACGAGGGATGTGCTAACAGTACTCTGCATCCCAGCATTGCCTTTGTCAGTATCCACTGTGACTTCTTAAAAGTGTAGTGTGGATGTACGCAACTTATGCTGATGTAGTGGTACTGTTCGTATTGTGCCCAGAGGCTACATGTTAATGTCCACTAGAACTTGATGGATATCCATAAATGTGCAAAGTGACTGAGCATATATGTTGTCACTGTGCTAGTAGTTTGCTGTGGTGTATTATATTGTGCCAGTATTTGTCCACATACTGTAAACACCTGTCTGTACTAATACTGTTTGTATGAGGCCATTACAGTGGCCTCACCTTGTGTGGCATACCTGCTGAATTATTGTTTTATTTTGTTCAGTTCCCAAGATGATATGTTTGTTTCAGCCTCTTTTCATCCACTGGAAGCTACAACAAACATATGGGGGCTCGATGATGCCACAGCTTACGTTCTGAACAACTAATTTCCATGACCTTTAAATAGAAGTTTAGACTAATGACTCTAAAAGTATGAAAACCCTCAGAAAACATTCAAAATTGAGCACAATTTAATCTACAAGGTTAACCGGCATCTGAAAAATATTGTCTGTCATTGTTAGCATTAAAAACAAGAGTTTAAAGGTAAATGCCACAGTGTCCAGATCAAAAACTATGAAAGCACTCAGAAAACAATTATCACCAATAATTATAATAATAATCACCAAGGTTAAACATTGTCCAAAAATATTGTGTATATTAAAAGAATCACTTTGAACCATAATTTACATTCTTCAATACCCAAATCGCATTTTAATTGTGACTGAAATAATGCTGCACATCAATGAAGGACCACTAAAAGTGTTTGTTTTTGCTGCTGACAGGCTCAGACGGTTATTCTGAGTGTCTGACAACATTATGGAAAGGATCCCTACAGAGAAAGACCTTTCTGGTAAAGTGTAAGGTAGTTTTTGTTTAATCAGATACAGCTGCTGTATTGCTGTCATCAAAGCCACCAGACACTCCATTCAAAGTCCAGAGAAACAAAACTCAACTAAACCTTCTTGGTTCATCTTTTGACTGTTCTAATAATCACCACCATCTCTGGTTTAGCCAAAATAAATCTTTTGTTTACCTTACAGAGAGGGTGGACACCAGGGAAGCAGCAGGGCAAATGGCGCCCAAACATGTACACATCTAATTCATGAATAATTTTCAATGGACACTATGACTGCAAAGATTTACACATGTCGGCTTAAACAGATTTTCCCATTAAAAAACTGTAAAAAACTGTACCCTGCTGTGCATCATTAACACATTACTCTGTAATTTAAATGTGCACATCATTAAAGTAATAGATATAGCTGACAAACATTTCTGGTGCCAACTAGCACATTAAGCAACTTTTAATGGTCAACTACTTACAGACGTCCCTAATACTGACCTGGTTTTAATGAATGATGCTCAGTCGTCTGCATTTGGCCTTTGAATGTGCAGTAAATGCATAATAAAAGTTTTTTGTAAGAGTTGATGCAAAGCAGATGAATGCAAGAATGAAGAACCTCATTATATTTTGTCCGCTGCGCTGCTGTTCAACAGGACATCTTTGCTAGCCAGGTGACTGTGGCCAAGCAGCAGCATTACCAAATAACATTACTGACTGACACTACTCTGCTGAACACTCATCTCCTACACTCCACATTGTGGCTTGTTGTGGGATTTTATTATTTAACATAATCTGCAGCAGTCATCTCAATACAAGTGAGGCCCCAGTGAAGAACAACCTTAAACATGATGACAGCCGGACTGTCTTAGCATGAACTGAGTTATTTTCTGCAGTCAGTGGAGCACTGTTAAGTCAGACTTACATGGAGTAAATATAAGGCAATCAAAAACCAACCCGTGAAGTAAATCATCCATCATTCAGTCTGTCAATCAATGTCAGATTTATTACATATAGATGCACCTTTTTTCATTCTCTTCTTTGGTTGGATAATGAAGTTAGACAACTAAAACAACTAAAACAATTGTCAGTCAGTGGGAATACAATATTACTTTTTGTCCTTTGTTTATCCCTGACATTTGTCTCTTCTCTTATTGTCAGCATTACATACAAAAGTTTAAAGGTCATCATCATTTCAGAAGAACACTTTCATTGGAATATTTGAAAAGTGTGACACCTCCTTTAACACAGTGAAGGAGGTTTGAACGCACCAACTCTTAACATTTATTTGTCAGCCTTCAAGTATTATGATGGCAGGAAATGTAATGTGTATTTAACACTAAAGTAATGTGTTTTTGGGTTCTAGAAATGAATTGTGTTTGTATTTATTGTATATTGACCATGTAGATGCCTGCTGATGGCATGTATTGTCAACTGTCTATGAACGTCTCTTCTTTTAAAAGGGAACAGTCTCAAAGAATTTAAAATAAATGGCTATATATATATATATATTGTATAATGGAATTTTGCCAAAAAGACGTGGTTTTTATTGAGTTTGGTTGATAACGCACAAATACAGAAACACGCTGCAAATACACACAACACAACCAAGAACACGCTGCCAGGCGCACAGCTGAGAACAGATCTGTTTGCAGGGGACACAAAAATTGATGAACCCAGCTGGAACATGCTTGTTGTTGAACATAACGTCAGCACAATGTTTCACAGTTACCTGTGTGTTATTCATCAGATTATTTATATAGGCTAACAATAAGCAAAAGGCTAAGGCTAGGTTAACAGCAGATATCCACTATCTTACGTGCTGTCAAAATGTTAAAATAAACCAAAAAATTGATTTTGTCCTATGTGCTACTGTACATGCAGTGTGTTTCTGTGTCAAATTGATGAAGGTGTTTTCTCAGTTTGCATGTGTTCTGTTAAATTGCAGTGCTTTGAGCTCTCTTAGGTAGCTAGAAGCTTCCACAGTGGTGTTGCTGTGGGGCAAGAACAGTGACTTTAAATTTTGGCATCGCATAACAAAATTTGGCATTGAAAAAGGAAACACTTTCAGTAATTGAAGCACTTGTATTGGAAAAAGTTATGTTGGCACTGAAACAAATTTTATTTTCAATGCCAAAATGTTTCCATAGACAGTGAGTAACTAAACTCCTCAGACGTTATGATAGCGTCATGCTGACTTTATGGGAAAACGGGGACAGTTTTTGCTTCACAGCTGGGACGCTCAGTAAATGAAAAGTCAATAAAACTCAATTGTATGCAGTTTTTAAACTAAAACTTGATGGGTCCACAGAGACAGTCAATCATGTTGCTGTGATTACTGGAAAATCATAATAAAATTCTGTTTTAAGGCAGAATTTCCCCTTAATGACCATTTCTATTCCTAAAACATGTGCATACCTGTCCCCTGGCCTTTCATGGTGGATTTTTCACCCTGCCTGCCTTCAAATCATCTCGTCCTGACTAAGATGTTGTGGCAAATGTATGCTTTATGACCAAATGTGTTAGTCATTGTTTCCTGTTCACAGCGGGCGACATCCCTCCTGATAGTTATAAATATCTGTAGGAAGTGCGTCCAAAAGTGATGTAATCTAACTCCCAGGGTGATCTTATGTCATATCAGATCATTATACCACTGTGACTCCTGCCGCAGACATAGTATGTACACGTACATAAACAGTGCACACACTAATGCACACACCCACACAAAAAGTCACATCTTGGGAGTCGCAAAACCATCATAATGCATAAAATGTGGAAATTTGTGTCACATGGGCCCATTTGGTTTGCAAACACATTCTCGCAGTTAATTGCATCATGTCATCATATCAAGTCATGCTTCCTATTCAGCTTTTTTCCCCCTTTCAATAGAAATCCTTTCCTCACCCTGTAATTTGCACCTTCCATTGGCTTGAACCATTACTTCTGTCCATGAAGTGAGGTGCAGAAATGCTCCAGATGTGCTTGAGGTCACACTAGAGAGTCCAGAGGAAAGTTAAGAATAGCTTACTTGACTGTTGTTTTATTCATTGCGTTTATTTTTAAGTTAGTGGAAAACAAGTATGTATCAGGTATGTTTTGTGTTCCCTGCACCAAACTGTGGTTGTCTTCAACCGAAAGTACAGCTTAAATAAATGCAGGCCAGTCAAAGTCTGTCTATTAATTCCCCAAACTGATATAAGGAATTATCTGTAAGTTCACAACACTGACTGAATTAAAGTGACTTTGAGCAAATATTTTCCCAAGATGCTTCTGTGGTGCTTGGGAGTAAATCCTTTAAACATGAAAGCACAAAAGTATTGCACATCCTGTTTAGTGTGAGGGATATGAAATAAATCCTGGCATGAGGCTGTAAAGCATTTGATAGAGACATGCTTCTCTTTCTTCATTCCTCTGATCTGAAACCTAAGTAAATGAGATTTTGTTGATCTGTCCATGTGTAATCTTCTCTCTGTGTGGGCCTGCAGTGACTCTGCCACTGTTGAAAAGATGCATCAAAACAACCCACATACAATTGCCCTGCATAAGTAATTGTATATGTATATGTATATGTATATGCAGTTTTGCATCCGAAAGGAAAAGGATACAGAGGGTTTTTCTGGTGTTACTGTCTAATAAATCACCCTTTATTACTGCTTTATAAGTTGTAATGAATGGATTTATTAAGAGTTAATAAATCGTTTAGTGATGCTTTGCAGATCAGATATCAGTAATTATTGAGAACTCTTGACTTACCAAGTTGTGTAAATACCTCTGGCCGGTGTTCATCCTCCTCCAGTAGGTTGCTTTGTCTTTTTAGCTCTTTAGCTCATTGGGCAGAGCCCTGGAGAGCATCTGGAACACAATCCATTAATTCACATTGTAAACATTTACAACCACAGACCCAATGATATGGGCTTATATTATCCATATAATACGCTCTGAACATATGTGAAGGGCATCTGAATTTTTCCAGTAATATTCATCTATTATGATCCAGTATTGAAGCCTGGCACCTTGCATGACTTGACAGTTGAAGGACTAAGTATAGACTGTCTCAAAGGTGTATTTCCAATGGCCAAAAGTTGCTTTTAATAATGGATCTAATAATCATCATTAAATGATTAATCAACAATTAATATAATTAGTTACAAATCATAAATAATAAAGGGTAACTCAGAAAGTGGTTGTAATTGTCTCTGTGTCATCAAGCTGCTCATTACAGTCTCACATATTACACTTTGCTGAAGAATAGTGATTGAGTCACAGAGGAAACAGGTGGAAAAGCAGTCTTTTTGCTGGTACGCAGTGAACCACAACAGAATGTTTCATGTCCTCTCGTGGGAGAAATCCATTATGTAAAGTCAAACTACCTGGACACTGAGTGGACTGGACACTATGTTCTCTCTCATGCAAAGACAGAAAAATAAAAGCTAACCCTGTCCAGTCCAGTGAGCAGCACTCCCCAACTCACAGTCAGTCCCTGAACAACCCTCCATCAGTCTGACTGTTGCTTGTGTTTTGGCACTATTGATCCACATGTTGCCTACCTGTCTGCTCAGCTCTCTGACTGCCCTCTGAGGAACTAGAAGTCAGTGAAATCCCCCTCTGAGACAGTGAACAGACTACACTGACGAAGTTTAATCTGTTTGTGTGGGGGTACAGGCACCACTGATGGCTCGTGTGGGAAAATACCTTGTGTGGGTTATATGTTAGCAGAGAAACTATCATTGCTAACCATTAAATCTGGCTAATGGTTTAGGAACTAATGGTCTCCGGCCTCATAGAGTTCTAACATCTTCCGCACTGCTCTGCAGGATGCATCCGTGACTCATTCCTTTAGTCTTGCGCTGCCTTGGTTGCCTTTCCTCGACCCACGGTCTGACATTTACTGCCTGTCACTGTGCACCTGCTTTCATCTGAGGAAACAGCAGTGTCTCTCTGTTCCGAGGGCAGAGGGGACGTGTCCTCCACTAAACTGGATGCTGAGGCATGTTACCTACATGATCAAGCCAACTGCTTTTCAGTGCCATGACAAAAAGATGAAAAACTTTCAGTCATCTCTAAAAACACATAAAACCAGTATCTTTCTTCAGGCTGTGGTGCAGGTCTATGATAACCAAAACTGTTTAATCAATCAGTTTCTTTGACAGTAAGTAAATCTTACAATGTTACTTCATTATGAAATCAGATGGTGTGCCTTTACCACAACTTTGGCTTAGGCTGAAATATCTCCACAGTTACTTTAATGAGAGACGCCTAAAGATAAGTGAAGTGTATACTGACGTAACATATGAACAGGTGTGCAGTATCGGGTGTGAGCTCCATTCTGGAGCAGATAAATAAATAAATAAAATCCAGAGTTGTGAATACTACCTGTGCTGTTGTGCACCTGCAGGCTAGTTCCCTGCTCTGTGTCTCACTCCATCTTCACCACATATATTGACTGTGCTCTGCTTCCACTCACCTGTCAGATCAATATGAGTGCTGTACCTTAGGAGAGCACAGGCGATCAGTGTCCTCTACTGTCACCCTGTAGTTTACGAGGGGTTAATGTACTGTGACCCCAGCGCATAAAGTATTTCTGAGCTATTTCATATCTTCATTAGAGAGATATTGTAAAGTCCTTTCAAGACTCTGGTCAATATATTTGAAGGAAACAGTATTCCTGGTTAGCTTATTAAGTGTTTTAATTACATCTGACAATCTTGACAGTTTCATGTCTTTGAAAAACTGTCAGCTGGGTGTGAGAAGCCTCTGCCTCCTTCAGTATACTCACAGTAGCTTCCTCTGGCAAGTCATAAATACTAAATAAGGTTTTATCACAGTGTATTATTAATGTATCAATATAACGTAATAATGGCTGAATTCCATTTAGCTGCTTCACTTTCAGTTTTATGAGCAACTTCTGTATGTTTTACTCTATTTCTCATGTGAACAAAATTATACTATATTCAGGCAATACATTTTAAAATAGGTGTGAAAATACCCTACTGAATATTTAGTCACTGACATACAGCACACAGAAAGACTCACATTTCTAAATTGTTGTATGTATTGAAAAGGATATAAGCCAACTATATTAAAAGGCAGAAAAATATGTTTTACAGTCAAACATTTAAAATTTCTATGGGTACTATTAGATTCTGGTGCACTTTTTTTCTGATAATATGTAATTATACATGAAACCTGACTTTCTCATGCTCATAGTTTGTGTCATATACCTGCCTCATAATTTCTTTATTGGCTTATGATTTCTGTGAGAACTGTCAAACTTTGACCATGATTCTACTAAAACTGCTTGAACACTGCCCTCTTGTGGACCTCTCACCAGCATCTGCAGACTGAAACTGTAAATGAACTAAACTAAATCTGGAAAACATGACTTTGCTGTTGACACACACACGCACACACATACAAACACACACACACCCACATGCAGTGACAATGGCTGCGAAGCAAACAGCATCAAAGGCCTGGCTGTCGCTCTGCGTCTCCAGGTGAAAAATGCTGTCTCCACCTCAGTAACACAATAATGCCACATTTCTGCAACATTATGTCAAAACAAACGCACCCTGCCTCTTTGAAGGCAAAATCCAGCACATGATGTTACAAAATCCTTTGTGTGTGAATGCATGTGGATTTTACATGCAAGACTGTGTGTGTGTGTGTGTGTGTGTGTGTGTGTGTGTGTGTGTGTGTGCGTGTGTGTGTGTGTGTGTGTGTGTGTGATTCCACTGTCAGCCCTCACATCTGGAGCCCACTACAGACCTAGCAGAGGATCAGAGAGACATAGCTGAGATCAGATCTGCCTTTATTAGAGCTTTCTGTGTCCATGATTAATGAACACTCCGTCACGATCAGACCAGCTTTCACGGCCCCCTGTGCCAGCTCAGAACTTTAACCCCTCCGGCTCAGGTTGCTCTGGATCCTGAAGCTGCACACGGTCAGAGGTCTCGAGCTGGATCAAATAGCTGCTGGATCGAGGAAGACAGCGACGCCATTCAGGTTGCTGGGGCTGCCGAAGTGACAGACAGACAGAGAAAAACATGTAAACATGTTGACTCTCTCAGACACCTGGTTTTTGTGGAAAAAATACATTTCACAAAGGCCTAAAGGAGTGTACAACGACTACTGGTCTGAATCTTATATTTCACTTTTAAAGACGCATAACCTCCCCAGCATTTTTAATATCCTGTTCTTGACAATGTCCTCCCAGCACTGGAGTGGTATAATAAATATCAAAAAGTGATGAAGAATTTAAGATGGTGTACTTCAGTTTAGCCACCAAACTGTAAAGTAGTGGAGTTGCCAAAAGTTACTGCATAACAACATGCTGTAAGAAAATGGTGCATCTTCTTTAACTAGCATTCCAGCTACAGTATCTTTTTAATCAAAAGCTACTAAATAAACAGTTAACAGTGTCACTGCTCCAGCCCTGAATCCAAATATTAAAAATAAACTTGAACCGGATCAGATTAGATCAGATAACCTGATGTGTTTGCACACATTTGCATGCAGTACGTATGTGTAAATCAGGGATGAGGAAAAGAAGAATGATTACCCTCCCTGTAACAAAAAAAAAAAAAAATCCCTTTCACCTTTCCTGACCTTGCCTCCACTCTCCATTTTCATACCTCAATACGTTTTTTCTGCTTAAAATGCTGCATTATTTCTAAAAAATAAAAGGCGACAAAGAGAAGGATTCACCTGTCACTACAAACCTTTTACCTGAAGCTCTGCTAGAAACACAACAGTAACAATATTCACACCGACATCTCCATCCCAGCAAAGTGTCCCCGCTGTGCATTCGATGGGACAGCATGGTGCATGAGTGCAGCTGCAGGGGAAGGTTGGTGAGAGCAACAATGAAGATGTGTTAAAGACTGCGAGGCCCAAATATTCCAGAGCAGCTGGACTCAGTGTGTCTCTCTTTTCTGTGTAAACAATGGTCTAGGCAACGTTAAGCAAAAACACATGAGACTCAAACTATCTCCATTGTTGTATTTGCTGACAGGCCCTTCTGCACGAAACACAGTTTTGAACCTTTGACGGGTTTGAGGATGCTGTGAAAGGGTGCTATTAGTGGTGTTTCAACCCTGGAGAGTTTTAGACCATTCACTGACCGCATTTCAGGGGCTGGAGCCTAGATACTCTCCTATAAAGAAATACAAAGAGGAGAAAAACTGGGACTGTGACCACACTAAATCCAGATTAGTATCATTATTTGAACATTATGGAGTCAGTTTGATGTCAAAAATTAGAAAAGTGAGAAGAGTGAGAAGAGTTTTTCCTAGGTTCTTAGTTTACATAGTTTTAAAAGTAAAAAGGTGAAGACAGACCATTTAATGGAGCATTATGACATTGTGGTATTACTATTATTTACCAAAAGACTTAACTATACACATACAATTTCAAATGAACACAAATCAGTTCAACAGCAGCAAATTGGGGATAAATGCCTTATTCCAGGGAACCATGGCAGTATTTGTATAAGAAGATAAATATACTTAAACTGTTTATCCATTCAGATTAACACATCTGTCAGATGTCTATTGACTGGTGGACTTCTTTTATAGACAACAGCTCTTGTTATCTTGTGGAGGACAGTGAATACTGAAGTTATCAAACACCATACTGACACTAAATACAATGCTGTTCCTTACTACAGGATCACGCAAATTTAAAAGTAACTTAACAATTCGAAATGCAGATTTTCAGCCAATATAAAATATGAATCTGCAGGGAGCTTCTGACCTGGGCATTTCTGTAATCATTCTTATCATACATGTGCTCTGTTAGACAGAGAGAGAAAGAAAAGACATTGCAAAGGAGAATGATAACATGGAACAAGGGACTGAACAATATTGACACACATGTACTGTGTCTCTCCTCTGTTAATCACTGCAGTATGAGCCATGCTTTTCACTCAGCCAAGCTGTTGTCCTCAGCCTTGACAGCTTGCTCTATGCACTACACACCACTCCCAGCCAGCAGACTCTGGCGACTCTGCGTCACCTCTCCTCAGTTCGCCTGCCAAAGGAAATAAATAAATAGGAGTAAACCAATAATGGAAGTCAGATGATGATGTGACGATGATGTTACGGGAAACATTTCAGGTTGAACATGTGATGCACAGAAGGTCACCTCTAAGAGTTGTCCTAGTGTTATATATGGAGTCAAAGAAAGAGAAAACAAAGCATTAGGTATTGTTTGATATCTTCAAACAGATGCAGTCTCCATGGGCTTCATTATTTACTGCCTATCCTCACTGGATGTTGGTTTGAATTAAAAGAAGATCACAGCTCATTGTGTTTCAGCCAGTCTGATCACAAGATGTTTTTAATTAGGAATCTCAGATCCAGAGAAGATGTTTCGCTGTCACACACTAATACAAGAGCTACAGAGAGAAAGAGCTGAATTTCAGTTGTTCTGGCTAAATCAGCTGCTTGTGACAGACAGACTTTGTGTCTGCTGCCATGGCAAAGTTGCCTGTTGCAGATCCTATTAACCCCTTTGTTCCTTATCAACCTCTCCTCCACCTTTGCTCCGTCACAGTGGGAGGTGAACGTCAGGCTGCATGGGGTTATAGACCACACAGACGGGCCCGTTCAGTCGCACAGACACACACACAAAGACACACACACACACGCACACACACACACACACACCCAGAGGCATTCAGCAAATGTAGATAGTCACATACACACACACACATACACACACACACATACACTCACACACTCACACACACACACACACACTCTCACACACACACATACACACACACGATGCTGCCTGTTTCTCATAAGAAGTGCTAAATTCTCAAAAACAGTGATGTGATGTTTATGTAATTAACGTCACACAACATCAGTCCTCCTGTGAGAACGCTATCTCAGATCTCTGTTTGACAGAAGTGGAAAATCCCTTACTTTCTCCCTTTCTCACTGTCTGACACAAAGAACCTTCCTGGAAGGCAGAGATGGTGTGTTGATAATAAAATAAGAAACCAGCAACAGTCTGATGATTAGAGAGGAGGCCATGTGAAAGCACAGAGCTTGCAGTTTTTAAAGATTGTAACACAGCACACTGATCACATAACTGCACACAAATACCCTCCATGAGGTACGTTCAAAGCCAGTTAACTGATGAATGAGAGCGAATTAAGGATGAAACTTACCTTTAGATAGACTCTGCTACTATCTGCCATTGACCACAGCTGAATAGACTAGAATGAATTCCATCTGGATGTCTCAGTTTTCTTAAATGGAAAATGGAAACACGCACTAACTGTGTGTAACAACAAGCCTATACCGCTGCTCTCTGTGCTGTTGATAGCTAAGAGGATTCAGGGGAGTATTCATGTTTGTCTTGTGTTTCCCACTTGGACCGTGGAGAGTCAGAAAGACAGTTATATTGTGTTACAGATCTCTGCTGTTGGCTTTCAACAGCCGAACGTTACGTCTTCAGCACTCTGCAGTAACTGTTGTTCGCTCATCACCGGACGGCTTTGATTAACAGATCAAATGCTTTCCATTCATGCCCACATGCTCAAATCACCGTTTGTTAATGACACAACTTCCTTGTTCTTGCATTCTGCATTTTACCATGATGATGACTTTCATAAACTCCAAATTTAGAGGGAGCAGTAAAGACAGCCGAATAATAAAACCAAACATTTACACAGAGCAATTTGAGGGCTTCACCACAAGACGTTTGCTTGCCGTCCCCATCTGCTCCTGCTTACTGGTACCTTTACAGTTTTAAAATCACCACTTCCCACTCCGTTCAAAACTGCCCATTCTCTAGAATAAAGCCATCCTTGTTAAGGGCTGCAGACTTTATTTGTTGCCTGAAGTCCAATTTGTTCAGTATTTGTTTATATTGCATCTCACATATCTTAGTTGGGCCCTCAGTGCCTCTGTCAGGCCCTCGAGGTTTGACCTGTAAGTCTATAGGGACAAGTGCCCAGTCGCCCTCATAAAGGAAATGATTGAAGACAAATTTTTATTTAGGTCAGTGACCATGGGAACACAGCATGTCTGTCTTTTATTTTCAGCATGGATATTCTTTTAGCAAAGCGAGTTAAAGGAAACTGTAAAACAACAGTTAGTTCCAACCAAACCGTTTGATTGGTCAAAGACGTGCTCCAGCCATACTTATAGTTCCTCATAAACAGAGCTAGCGTTGCTTTAAAAACAAGAGAGTTGTTGTCATGCTAAGTCTTGCGGTAACCAGGAAATCTGTGTTGATTTTAACGTGGGTTGTAAATCCATGTTTAGAACAGCCACCCCGTTGTGATTAAAGAGGCAGTTTCAGCTGATGTCTTTATGTTTAGGGATAGAAAATGTTAACTCACACTGGAATTTACCAAACGTGCTTTCACAAAATTGAAGGCTGTGATTAGACTTTTCAATGAATAAGGTTAAAGTGCAGCAGCTTGTGTTTGTGTGTCCTTTAGAAGCAAAAATGAGTGTAGCATGAGATTGTTATAATGTGGTAGGCTGCCTCATAAGAAGGCATATAGTTATACAAAGTGTCTGACTTTGGCACCATTGACTCCTGTTTGTATCATGCTTCTTACCAACAGTCAGTGTTTCTTCTAACCATGAGCACCGTCTTCCCTGGCTAACCAAGCAGATTCAGTTGCCTAAACTTACACAATCCCTGATAATCACTGATGTGGCAGATCAGAAACTACTCATAGGAATAGTTTTTGCAATGTTTGTGTTTCTGGTAATTTATGTTTGGATGCAGGAGCAGAGCAGGTTGGATTAGAATGAGGTTTACTTGCTCCCAAATCAAAACAGTTATCAGCAACAGGCAGTCAGTGAAGGGAAACAAATGAAGAAAGGAGCAGGTAGGAAGGCAAAAACAGGCAGGAAGCACAAACTAGCAGAGGAGAATTCGAGGCAGGTGTGTTAGGAGGTGGACTTTTGCCTCTATGGTGGAGCAGAGAGTGACAGAGCAGAAAGGGGGGGAGCATGCAGCAAAGGCCACAGGTCAGAATGGAACCTGGGACGCTGCAGTCAGGACACAGCCTGAGTGCACGGGGAGAGCGCTGCACCAGGTGAGGTACCTGGGTGCTCCAGGGCCTCTCTTATTTAAATGAAACCATGTGAGGGGTTTAGAGGGGAAATGTCTCTTTGGTTGAACTCCTAACAGCTCATAGACAAATGTGACAAGGGGCCCCAAGTAGACACTGCTTTTTGCTCAGGGGTCACAAGTGAAAAAGGTTGGGAAGGACTGATTTAATGAGTAGCAATAAATTGTATTTTATAATACAATCGAGTATTTTTTTTTGGAAAATCTTAATCTGTAAAGTGTCAGATAAAGTATAAAATGGGAATACTCCGTTTTAAACACTCTCTAACTACATTCTATAATAAATAAAGTACAAGCATCACAAATTTCAATTGAATTTCAAATTCAGTGAATGTCTCCTCATGAACTGTCTGTTCTATGTGCACTGAAAAAAAAAAAAAAACTGTACTTCGCCTCAGCTCTGTACATGCAAAACACACAAAGTGGCCTCTGTGGGCCACATAACACTATTCCAACCAATCAGCAACAACTTTTCCCATGCTTGTGCAGTGATTGTTAGTAATCCAGATAACTCTGACTTGACCTACTACCTCAAAAGATTATCTATGTTGTGACCGTGGCAACAAAAGTCATATAAAACATATTGTACATTATGCAGCTGTCCATAATTAAGATTATGAATGCCAGTTATTTTTCTTTTTCTTTGTAATTTTAGAGCCCTGCAATATTTCACCTTCCTGGTGCAACACACCCGCACACACATAAAGAACTCATAGTAACATTGTGTAGCAAGACCTCACATACAGGCCATAAAGTGTGCAGTTCTAATTATAACTGCCTGTCATCATTATTCATCCAGTCGATCTGATTAGCTCTGTGTTCCTAGGAAGCACATGGTCCATTTAATTAAAGCATAGAGATTAACTCGGGAAGCCTGCTGCTGAGTGGACAGAGAGCAGACCCTCGCTTTGGCTCACTGTGTCATTATCGAGAGAAAAAATTGAAAAATTGGCCCCATTAGTTGTCCTGTCTCAGTTCCCTTTGGGTCAGCGTCACCTCCAAAGTCAGTTAAGACATAAAATATTTCTCTGGAGTGCTAACATGATGAGGAATGATCCCCCCTCTTCCCCTCTGTGTGTTCTGCCACCATCTCTGTGTGTGACTTACTGTATGCAGGAATGTTTGTCCCAGGCCGTGCAGCTGTGCTAGGTATGATGCAGTCTGACTCTGCAGCCTGATTCATGACAAGGGTTTCACATGATTCTCTCAGAGCTGTTACATTTGCAGTTTCACTGAGGAGATTTACACCTTTTCCCCATTTGATTCCCCATGCCATGCTGGCAGGGTGTAAATTAAAAGTCAGCTGGGGGAATAGAGTCCCAACTCCACACAATTTTTCAACGTCATATATCTGACTTTTGTCTGCATATGGTCCCATTTAGCTGAACTGGTAGATCACTGCCAGGCATAGGGCTCTGATTCCCACTGTGACAATGCACGCTGGAAGTTCAGTGCAGTCATACAGTGTGGTACATTTGCTCCAGGGCTGTTGAAAGTCCTGTAGTGTGATTGGGTCAAGTATTTAACCTTTCCTGTGAAGGAGGACTGCATTATAAAGATCATAATGTAAAGAACTAAACGCTAGTGTTTTCCTTCCCCCCTAATCTGCACTATTTGTATTGTGGGCCAGTCAGACGAGAGTCAGTCAGGGGGTCTTTGTAAGCCATGTAACCCTGCATGTGCAGAAAAACTGTCGAGGGCAGCACTCATAAGTCACAGACCCCTTTCCTTGTGATGTTGCTGGTCTGCAGGTCTGACCGCAGGATCTGCCCAGTGTGAGAAAAAAGATGGCTCGTCCTCTCCCACAGCTTCTAATCCCTCCCGTTCAAGGAGGTCATAGCTGTGTTGGCAGGCATTCCAGGCATAGCCATTGTTTCTACCCCATTAAACGATCAGTGAACACACACAAAGTGTAAGCTCTCTCTGCCTGGCTGGGCCACAGTGCAACTGCAGCGGGGTTCCCCTCTGGCCTGACTTATTAACATGCAGTTGAGGGTTAACTCACTTGAATCAGTTTACACAGCTTTTCATTTATCAAAATACACCCTCCCACAAAGCCAGGGGGGCAGGATTTTTTTTCACAAAGTAAAAGACCCTCCTAGAAGAAGAAGAACTAGATCTGTAAGTGTTGTCCTCAGGGTGTATTTGTGCAACTCCAAGTTTTATCTACAGCTTAATGCTGTTTGGTAACCTACTAGTGTGTTTCTCTCTGTTATTAAAGTTGTAATCTTTTGTCCACCATTACATCATTGCCCAATGTCAAGTAGCATCTCACCCGTGATAACAATGCTCAGGCTTTGAAACTAATCAGAATCATCCTTTCTATTGTTGTTCTTTCTCCTTATGTGGGCTACTTTATCACGTCATCATCCGTCGAGCTGAGCCAAATCCATCACAGTTGACACAGCTTCAGCACATGGTGCTTCAGCATGCAGTGCTGCACGGGGCAAGGTGTCAAGGTCTGAGTCATGTCAGAGCTGGACTTGTTTGTTAGAGTCTGTGTTTTCAGCTGCTGACTGCTGGTTGCACCTGTGAGAGCAAAAGAAACCCTGTCAAAGCCTCACACAAACTATAAATCATTGGAGCTTGTGCGGGTACAGTCGGGGTGATAGAATTCAAAGGGAGCAAAATGGTAGCATGATTTCACAAAGGAGGAATGGTGTGCTGTGAACAAAACTTTCAGCCAGACACCAGCTTTTGATTATGGCAATTTATTCTGAAAGACAAGATGATTATGTTGAGGTTAGGACAAATAGCAGAGTGAATTTGAATAATTTCTCCACCATTACTTTATGTGAGCATGCCATAAATTGTTTTGGTGAGGACTGGATTTCTCATGAATATACAAACAAGTGAGGACACATGCCAAGCAGGGAGGTGGAAAACAAGTTGCTACTTTGTTACCCTAGTTTATACAGTATATCAACATAGAAGTGAAGCAACTTGATGAAAACTGTGAAAATGACTTTTCACGGGTATCTATGTAGCAGTCCTTGTCTCATTCCCAAAACTTTTTTACTATACGCGATATGCTGATAAACATTTATCAACTCTTGCTCAGCAACATGATACACAAATCCATTGAGAAGTGGCAGCTAGTAGCACTGATAATGCCAACCTGATAATGACAAAATACTTATCTTAACAACAGGCATTGAGATCACAGAGACCCTCCATGCACAAGTAACATTAGCATAAAAAAACATGACATTCCTGCTGTTGGCCTGCAGCACAAGTGAGTGAAACATATCCATAGCAGAGAAATGTACAATGCCAACATTTATTTCAGTGATTGGTTTGGAGCACATGAGCCCTCTCCTTGATAATGTTAGTATGAACATCCTGTTGTTTACCATATAATGTAATTATCATGGTACTCTCACCAACATGCTCAATCAAGTATTGATCAGAGTCTGACTAACCAGATACACTATTCATTATTAACAGCCATAACCATAAAGTGATAGTTTGAGCTGTTCCCCTTAAAGAGACCTTTCCTCTTTTTCTTTTTCTTTTTTTATCCATCATCTTATTGGTATCCATATCTCTAATGAATAGATGCTGATAGCAGCAGTACTGTTTCTGTGCACTCTGAGCCAACAAAGAGGTTTCTTATTTGGGAGATTGAACGCTTTCCACTTTTGCTTGTGAACTGTGAAGGCACAAAAACAACTTTTCATATTGATCCCCTCATGAACTCTCAGTCATTCTGGTTTGTTTTCTACCCTTTGCGTGCATACACATCTCAGAGTAATGTTGCTCCTGAATGATAACCCCAACTTTAACCCACGAGGGTGATGCAGACAAAGATCGTAGGCAGGATTTTATGATTCGCAGTGTTTGCTATACTGTAGACAAATTGGAAATGGAGAAATTAGCATAGTTTGACAGGTCTAGGAAATTTGTATAAATGATTCATTCTGTGCATACGTTTTACCTCTATTCAATACAGCAAACCTGCAGTGGAACCATAAGAAATAACATTTTCCAAAAGTCTGCTCCTCAAGCATAAAGTCAGATGCTGAACAGCAGCTGGATGGTGGGAGGACAAAACCTTGTAAAGTAAACCAAAAAATAATTTTCCATTTTCCACACATCTCTACAGCTTTTTCTAAGCAGGAGAGAAGTCTAATGTACTTTTTCCAGTCTGAAATTCATGAAACAATAAGAGGTGATGCCGCTGTGTTTTTACAAGTTCATACCTTGTCCCACTGGGGCAGACGCCCCAGGTCAGTGTCAGTGTGAGAATGGAGCACATACGACACAACACGTACCTCAACTCCTGCCGAAATGTAACAATGAGAGCTGAGGTGTTTAAAAAGGAGTAGTCTGTGGTTGTTAAAGAATGGGTTGTGCTAAATCCATTGCTGTCTGTTGTAATAAAACCAACAAATTGTCAAAAATGATGAAGGAAAGGAAGAAAAAGCAAGCCAAAGCATTTGTTCAAAGGTCAGCCAAATGTCAATTTATTAACTTTGGTCTCTGCTACACGTACACCAACACTGAAACATTTGAGTTGTGCAATGTAATTCGTATTACAAAAGAGGTTTTCCTTCCATGTGATCTCTTCTGACACTGATGGATTGTGCCCGTGCTATTTTGATGTGAACAGTCAGGATTTCACTGTGATAAGAGAGGCATGCAACGCTCATATTTCTGAAACTCCCTGTTTCCGAGCAACACAACTACAATAAAAACAGAATTGCAGCAATGAATCCAACTGGAGGACATGAAAACTTTGGCCAGGTTTGCTTCATACATCTTCTTGCCAGTATTTTATTGACAAGCAGTGTTTTAATAGGAGTGTCGCTAATGGCAAACTGAATACAATTATGAATAAATCACACAGATGAGAGAGGTTACGTTTGTCTTCAGGGTACACTTGGAAAAATAAGTTATCTCTTTACAGTTCTGTGACATGAGGTCATGATACTTCTGTTATGTTTATCAGGCAAGGGAGATTTTAACATTTTGCCAGCACTGAGGCTGGAAAATGTTACTTGTCCAATGTGCATATCATGTTGGACTATAAGGACAAAAAGCATTATGAGGGAATAGAATTAGTCACAGTTTTTTACTTTGAGTGTAAAATTACATGTCTCTGATGATAACTTTATTTCAGTCATGTTCTGCAGGTGTTTCACTGGATTACATATCGTTAAATGCCAGTAAGTTCATGAAGTGTTGTATCTCTTAACATTGTATAATGTCTGCAGTGTCAAAGACTTTTTTTTCTCACTTTACAAAAGAGTAAACTGACTCTTGAAATGATGGACAGCACATAACTGAAAGAAGTGATGGTTGTATGACAGTTTATTCAAGAGAATGTTTTACAAGTACAATCTTTACGTAGGTAAAGTAAGAATAAAGCCATATAATTTCATTCTAAAAAAATATTTTCCCACTTTTGTACAAGTGAAGGTCATGCAGTGGGCTGAGCTGATAGACTGCAGATTTGTTTGTCTGGCAGAAGGACCCTGTTTGATGGTCTGAACTTGCTCCAAAACCAGCTGTGGGTCATCCATTGACATACTGTACTTGTGTGGGTCAGTACTCTAATCTGACAGAGGAGATTTGATGCCTCTCCACCATGTGACATGCCTCTAATAAGAGAGAGTGAAGTCTTAGCAATTGGAGCCAGAGGCTCAGCCTCTCCACCCAGAATCAGCAAAACAACAACAACATGTTTCTCATGCGAGGAATTTGTAATTCCGACCTCCTCCTGCCCTTCAGCATCAAACTATTTCCCATGTCCACATGCAGAACTTGCATGAATTTGTCTGAAAGAAGAGACATAAGAGACAAGGCTTCTAGAGAGGTCTTCCTCATACCCAACAAAGGCAGCATCATGAAGCACTGTGCTCTTTGAGCTAATATGGGGCAAAAATAAAAAAAAAGTAACTCTGCCCTCCAGTGAGGGTACGTGAAAGTCAGAAATTGTATCTCAAAAATGCAACAACAGCGTTAAGTGGGCGGCTCTTTCAAATGCCTTGTTGGTATCGGTGCATGTAACCAGTCCTGGTAGACTCTCATAAACAGCTGTGCCTGAGCTTGTCTGTTGGTAGACAGGTTGAACGGTTAAAAAGATGTGATCTTATTTTCATTTAAGAAATTTGTTGTGACACATGTTGGACAAACTGGTCTAAACTGAATTTAGTTGATTTTGCCTTTAAGTACAGACACCACATTAGCACATTTCCTTGTCATTAAAAGTTTGTCCTCTAACAGTGAAGATCCATTTGAAGTGAGCGAACTCCTGCCTTTCTTGCTCATGACTGTGCGTGTGTTAGCGAGTGAGTATCTTACTCATGAGCACACATTATGTAAATAAAAAACCAAGTGTTTGGCACAAACACTTGGTTTTTGTTTGTATCTGTAATTGCAGCCAGGGACATAAAAAAGAGGGATCCCAGAAATAGAAATGATCTTAGATATATCCACGGCAAGTAAAACCTAACTTTCTGATGCACCTCTGCAAAACTTAATCAGGTGTTGCCAGGTCGATTTCACCCTCACCAAATTTTTCAGCTTTACACTCCCTTCCTTTTTTCATGCCACTGGTCATTCCCAGTATGTCTGGATTCCTACAATCCGTTGCAAAGCAAGTCCTTGTCACTTGTATTCCATGGACAATGAATTGGGACAAAGTTTGTGCAGCACTCAGGAACTGCATGAAGATTGCATAAAGAAAGTACATTTTTGGAGGAATGCTGGGGAAAATGGTTTAATTTCATAGTGCATTTACACATGCACATTTCTGCTCAGTGTTTCAGTGACTGGTCTACATGCATGCATTGTTACGTTATCTCATTAGCAGTAATTAGCTGATCGGTATGCATGTGAACATGATCACTCAATAATACATTTTAAGGAACACACTCTATTGACGGTCGCTGAAGGTGATGAGCAACAAAGCCGTGCCTCTTCCATGCTACAAGCTCAAACTCCCCTCTAACTCTTTTGGGAAGTTACAGATAAATGTCTTTGCTTTTATGTGTTTCACAATTGGGCAGTTTTATCCATGAATGGCAAGAAGTTGGTAACGATGCAGTATGTGGCTTCAACCCTCAATGAAAAACACATTTCTTCCAGCCTGCTTATATGCAGATAGACAAACACCAAATAAAAGCCACAACCAAAGTAAACTGAGAAAGGAGACTCTCCTTCGTGGGAACAAGAAAAACCATGGCCTGTGTGGTCGTAATAATGAAGCAGAGACTGCCATTTCAACAGCTGCCTTTTGCTGCGGTTCTTTAATAATGTTGCTTTATATATTTTATGAATTTATTTGATTCTAGAGGGAACGGAGCCAAGGGAGAGGTGCAGTTTAATTTGATGTGCTAGGCCAAGTTACTGTGTGCATGCATGTATACAGTATGTGTGTAAGTGAGTGCATGTGCATTTCTAACATGATTCATTTGTGGTGAATAAAACCAGCTGTTTCTATTGAACAGTGGCCAAAAACCCCATGCACCAGGGGGAATAGACGGTGTAGGAGACCAGTGAGTACAGAGTTACCTAACATCGCCTGACTGTCCGCTGACCACTGCGCCATGCTTTCCACTGAGGTGACTATTGGTCAGATCTGCTCTCACAACAATGGAATAGCCCTTTGTTTCTTCTTCAACCATAAGAAACCGCCCACAGAAACTCAAGCAAAGCAAATGGAAACTAAGTCACCCTGAATGAAAACTAACCATATGACACGCAGAGACGACAAAATCCCCTGAAGTGTCTTTATTCAGATACGGGCTTCTGTTGTGTTTGTGATACTCAGAGTGAAGTTATAATGAGCTCATTTTACTTTATGCCTTTTTCTTTAATCTCATATGAAATTACTGGACATGACTGAATGCACTTGCAGTGTTGTAAGGATGTATGTCTAATATGCCACTAAAATTTATGACAGGAGTATAAAGGAATAGTTTTTTTTTTCCTTATCAGGTTCTGTAAGCACAAAATGTTGAGCAATACTGTACAATTTGGCTCTGATTTCATTCAATTACTCATGTGGGGTAGGCTCATTTTATTTTATATTAACCATAAGAGGAATAAAGATACAGCATCTTCTTAGCTGACCAGTGCAGACTTTTGCCCTCTGCAGTAAAATGAAAGAAGAAATGAAAAAATATTCTTTCAGGACTAATTGAAAGAAAATAAAATGTGGAGCTAACAGAACTCAAATGAGTTCATTAATGTCCACGATTGTAGATGTTAATATGCAGATTGTAATTCATCATAATAATGTGAAACCCAAAGTCTGTATATAATGTGCTGGGTTAATCAGATAGCAGCATGTGCAGTCCTACTTAAAAAGCCTCTGACCACCTTACAGCTCAAATAATCAGGCTGTGATTGCAAGTTTGATTAAAAAAACACAAATAGTGAGCGGGAAATGATTATGCACAGAAAACCGACTCCTACCTGGAGGCTATTTTTAATCTCTGTTTTCTCTATTTTTAAGTCCTCCTCCTGCCACCTTTAGCCTATTTTCCAACCAAAGCTGACAGATAAGTGTGTTTGGATAAGGTTTATCTTGTTTATTTTGAAACTTCAAGTATTTGCATTATAAAACACTCAAAAGAGCTAAAAGGAAAATAAAATCATGGAAACATTACACATAATGCATACATTTGCCATTGATAACATCAATGAGAAGCACTGTCTAATCATAGAAAAAAATTATGTTTACTGTGTATTAAATTGCTATTTTGCTGTTATGATTTTTTATCTCATGTGCATGAAACATAGCAGCCCATCAGACATCCTACTCATGACGCTGTCCTGGATATTGTGGTTCCAACAATGGACCCTACACCAAATTTGTCACATCTGTAGTAAGTGTTTGTTATTGTTACAGCTCTCTCTTTTGAGTTCCTTCAGCAAAGATCAGAGATAAAATCCTTCCAAACGTTCTTAAATATATGGTTTAGTTGGGATTTAAGGAAAAAATTACCAATGGTCAGACTTTGGGGCCACCCACTCACCCATCTCCACCCACGCTCCACCTCTTTGCCCATTTTTGGATTAGTTGGGACTTTGGTGGAGTCAGGCACTGATGTGATGGCTAGAGCCACAGTCACTGAGCTTTACAATGACTCTTCAGAAACCTGTTGACAACGTCATGGAGACTGTGTCCATGTGTTATACAGCATGTCTCTGAGGCTGCTTGAAACCTGTTGATTGCTGCTCAAACAAAATACAAAACAAAAACAAGATATTATACTACAATTACGCAGATGACACCCATATCTACATACTTTTATCATAAAATGAGTATTGTTTCATCATTAAACTCACTGACCAAATCAATGATGGAATGTGGCAAAATCAGTAACAATAAAAATGGAAAAAAGTGAAATAATACATTTTGGTGCTTAAAGGAAAGATTGAAAGTTTGTGCCCACCTAAAGTATCTGTCACCGAATTGTAATGGATCATCTGTCCAAATTAAAATTCAGATAATATTCAGACAGCTGCAGCTCATTCAGCTCATGTCCATACAAAGAACACATCTCACTGATTACTAATCTTTTACAAATCACTGAGCGGTCTGGGACCAAATACACCTCGGTTCTACAGCATCAACAAACACAGCCATGGTTGGCACTGATCTGGCTGTTTCCAAAATGAAATCCAAACATGGTGAAACCTCTTTTAGCTGCAGCTACACATATTTTGAACTTATCTGGGACTGCCCTTAACATTTTTTTTTTTTTTTTTTTTACATCAAAGCTAAAAAAGCAGCTGATAGCCAATGCAATTTATTTAAATCTGGGCCAGTTTTATGTATGCTCTGGTTGTATTTTCTTGACGTCTTTCAGTAGGTTTGTATTTTGATTTTCTTTTATCATTTAGTCTGTTGGTTTTGTGTTAGTGTATTAAGTAAAGCACCTTGTACTAAATATGCTTCATTGAATCTAATAAAGAGGTAAAATTGTATCATTATCAAGGAGGCTCTCTGCCAATATGTGCAGAAGGCTAAGCCTCCCCCTCCCCTTTTTGACGATGATGCCTGATTATGGTTAATTTATATTCTTCATTGTGATCTCATTATCCTCATTTCTCACGTTAACTGCTCTCAGTAGCGCCCCCAATGCCTGAAGTGACTCCCAGCTCACTGTGATATTATGAAACTCAATTATGAAATGTATTAATTTTCAAAATATCAGCAGTATTAGTTTGGATGTAATTTTGGGCTTATGGGCTCTACTTAACTATCATTATTATTATTGTGCTACATGTGATCACCACCCATAGGCTGCGCGGTTGTATACCTAGTTACTTTGAGTCTCTCCTTTAAAGGCAGGAATGTAAATCCAGAGGGATTAGTGAGAACACACTGGGCTGTAAAGCCTTCAGTAGCTCTCCAAGGGGTCTCTGCCTCAGTGCGTAAAGTTGGGACGGGGCTCCGGACGCACAGCGCAGCGCTCATTATCCCACAGGCTCCATGTGCGTCACCTCTGCGGGATACTTGACAAGGATTTCTGATACTTTCATTCAAGCCTAGTACCCGAGCGGGTACCTGCCAGATGAAAAATTTGGGCGTTTTGCTGATGTGAAGGCGTTTTCACTTGAACAGATCATCTGTCCCGCAGCGCAGAGGGACATGGGTCAACTTTATGCTGCGACTCTTTTACCATTTGGCGCTCTCTGTGTTGTTTTCCTGTGGGAATCTAGTGCCAGCTCTGTCAGAACGACGCTTGCCGTGGACACCTCGAGGTGAGTTTCACGGACTTTATTAGAGGGTCCTAAAAATACCTTGATCTTTAGTGAATGAACGGCAGCTAGTGACGCCATGTCAACTTCATCCATCCTAAATTTAATCAGGGATTTAGTGCTTTACAAATGTCGGGTTTAAATCATAACGCAAAACTCCAAAAGAAAACATTCATTTTTTTCCAGCTTTTTCAAGTTGAATCACAATGTCTGAACAACAGTTTACTGATGATCTACAGTGATGCAGTGTTTTGAACATCCGCTCCACTCACAGACTAGTTTGTTTCGGCATCTAATTTAATCTCTAAATAAGTACTTTGCTGTCAGATTAGCGCACAATGCCAAAAGCCATAATAGAGTTTAGTCTAAGTCTTATTGGTTTAACGACGCTCTGTGTGAGCAGGCTGTCAAACAGGAGACCTCTGGATGAACCGCTGGAGCGCGTCTGATCTAATGTGATTTTCAAGGAAATGCAAAACGCAAAGGGAAACTCCAAATGGTTGGGATCGGTCGCGGTGCAGAGAGCCAAATGTTACTTGTGCTCAGACATAACATGACAGATGCTATTAAGGTGCCCGGTGACAGCAGGTCAGGAGGTGAGGAGAGGATGTGAGTGGGGCACATGTACCCAATATTCTGCGGCGGAGGTGAAACCGCTGAGCAGCAGGTTAAACCTCACATAATAAACCAACAGTGTTGTTTTCATGTACATTCTCTCCACTTAGTCTTAAAGTATAACACATAGCCTCGGATTTATGCTGTAAAGGTTCAGTGAACTTAACAGATTCTCTTATAACGGTATACAAACATCTACTCCTGTGACTGATGGATTTACATAAACACATGAAGCAGCTGTGTTAATGCCTTTCAGAGGCTTTACATGGTTTAGCTGAAACCAAGTCCAGGATGTGTATAACTACACTGAAATATTGACAATGGGCATGGTTATAAAATTCATTGAATAAAAAGATGAGGGCATCTTGCTTTATAATTACAGCAGAGCTAAGAGCTATAGATAAGTAAATTAGCCGGGCCAATAAATGGCAGAAATGCCATTGAGCAAACAGTTTAAAACACACATTCAGTTTTATAATAGTCAATTCACCAGAAGCTGGGACAATAGAATACTTGCCATGTTTTCTGGCATAAAACAGTGGGCAACAGTGGGCAGTGAATCGATTGTTGACATAGTTACTGATCATTTTTCTGAAAACAGGGTAAAACATGCCAGTGAATCACATTTGTTTCCACGTGTCCTTCTTTTCTCAGGACGGAGTGTCCTGATAACAAAATCTTGACTGTGGAGTATCCCTGTGTCAGAGCTGGGGGGAAGAACGGCACTTGTTTTAGGTAAGAGCTGATGTTCCTCCTGTGGTCTGATAAGCCTGAGCCACTGAGGAAAACAACAGGGCCTCTCTGTACATTAAGCATCCACATTGTGGTGTTCAGCTGACTGTCCTTCCCAGAACAGTGTTTTACTCGTGGGCATTTTGACGGGATGAGTGGCTGCTGATGCCTGTAGGCAGGACTGAAAGGTTCTGAGGCTGTTGACCAGTTTCCGTAACCACTAAACCACCCCGCTGTGTCATTTCCAGACTCCACACAGTATGTCCTCTATTTGGAAGCTATATATATCCACTTGGGGGAGAAAAATAATAATTTCCTGAAGATCATCACTCAAAGACTGAATAATGATCTACACTGACGACAGAGTTTTTAAAAGTGTTGTAATTTGTCAACCAGCAGCAGCTAACCTTTAAGAGGTCAAGATGAGAGATTTTTACTTACCTTGTGCTGCAGTTCCCATCTGCACTCAACTGAATTCCACCATCCTGGCTCGGCGACAATAAAACAAAATGTGAACTTGAACTTTCTGTCTCTCAGCTTGAGTCCAGAGCTGAAACATTTAGGGAAGGCATCCCCCTCAGGGAGTTGGTCCTGCATCATAACCTAAAATGTAGAAGTAGCCTGACAGGAGAGGATGGGATTAGTTATTTTTATTGCGCTGTGTCCATTTAGAGGAAGCCAGGGAATACAGACTCCTCAAAGTGATCACCAACACCAAATTTGGTTGAACTATTGAATCATCAGTGAAGACAGAAGTGTTTTTTGTAATTTAAACATGGAGAAATACAACAAAGATGATAAAAGAGGGCGATATGGAGCAGTTGTTGACATGTATGATGTATTTTTTGATGAAACTCTTTTCTTGCTCTTCATTCTCTATTACATACAGCATACAGAGGTCTAATATCTGAAAATATCCTTTGATATCATATCATGTGAACATGTTGAAGCGTATAGGTTGAAAGAAATAAATGAATTCAGTGCAGACATTATGACAGGTTGTAAGACTTTAAGCTCATGATGCATCATTCACAACAGGAGAAAATCAATGCAAATTACTCATTTTGACATTTAGATAACTTTCTTCTGAGGCCAAACTTTGGCTTGGATTTGGTTGTTGGCGTAAGAAGATCCTTAAATAAATGAGGCACCAGGTCTGCTGCGAGGCCGGACCATCTGATCTGTTTACTGTCAAGGTTAGACTGTAACAGGCTCTGCGTCGTGTTTAATTTCTGGCTTTCCCAGAGATGTGTGGGGCTGGAGGAGGTGGACTGGATGAGGTTGTGTTTTCCTTACCATGTTTCTCAAGGCGGTTCAGCACAGACCTGGATCAAATTGATTTTTCAAGTAACTTCAGGGGCGACCAGATTGATCCATTGTGTCTATCTGTAAATATTACTTTGATTCCTCTTCCAGTGAGAGCAGTATGTTGTCCAGACAACGCTGATGAAGCAGCTACCACATACTTCCATCTTTGCAGACAGACTGAAAGCTTTAGTTGTAGTTTGTCTTGATGGATTATTACTTCTTGCTGTACGTCTGAGACCTGTTTCACAAAAGAGCTTTGCTGAGATTGTCTGTAAGCCTCACTTACCTGAGTTCCTGCTGCTATGCCTGCCAGGCTCTTACGCTGCATGGTATATTGCAGTTTACCATGATAACAGTGTTAGGTTTACTGCTCCAAAGTCTCTGTAAATTTTGACATGATGGGTCCTTGATTTCAGGCCAAGATTGACAAAAGCAAGCTTCTCATTTCTTGGCAGCTTTTAACAGCAGTTGCTAGCTTTGAATGTCAACTTCACGATTTAGTATGTGTCTCAAGCCAAATTTTTAATGTTCACAGCTATATCGTTTTAAATAGGGACGCGCTGAAACCACTTTTTTTTCTTTTTTTTTCACTTTTTTGGGTCCTTGCCGATACCACATACAGGCACCAGTAATTAATAATATCATTTCTATTTCTAAAATAGGCCCCAGGACTCAGATTCCTCTTTCAAACAAAGTTGTTATTTGGGCATAGAGGTATAGAGCATTAAGAATGCTGAACTTATAATGCATTATTTCCACAACTTCATTTTTTAACTTGTTGTAAGTTGTCATGCATGAATATAAACATCTACTTTATGAATCCTTATAACATTCTACGACTAGACTGTCTTATGAATGTGCTTATGATGCGTTGCAGACGTGACCTTCATAGAAAGTGTTACCAAAAGGCTTTTAGGATGAGGGCTTGCCAGTGTGTTTGGTAAATGTAACTCTACCTCAGATAGTGCTGGCTGGGGTTGCTGTAGTGTAAAATTCCCCAAATCCAGTAAAGAGCAGAACAGAGCTGCTAACGTTAGCATAAACTTTGAACTCATCCATGGCCTGTGTCCATACAATGTGGAAATACTCAATGGTGCATGTGCCAGTTGTAAACAAGGCTTTTTTCAGTGTAACCTGCAACTCCTCAAACTACTGTTGTTTGTTAATGATGCTAGATAGTTTGTTAATTCCTTGGCCTTGTACCATTTTGTGGTAAGGTAGTTAGGATGGTATGTTAACAGTTGAATCTCGTTTCAAAGTAGATGAAAACGCTGTTTAATTAGTTTCTTGCATTTCTGCTTTTTGCTCTCATATTTTTTGCCCTACCCTCCCAAGTACTGTTTTTACTACATGTGGAGAAATCTCAAGCTTGACAGGTACACAGTGTCTAGTCATGGTTGCCAAGCTTTGATTGGACAATTGAGGCTTTTAAACTGTATTTGACCCAGACCTGGTCAGTCTAATAGTCCAATCTGTACACACAGCCCTGTCGTGTGCAGACAGGCTGGACATTTTCCAATAATTTCTGGTTTTAGGATCTCATTTCTTCATCTGGCACGAAGTTCTCATGTTCAAATAATCTGGGAAAAAGTAATATTTCTTGAGGTTTGATTGAAGGTGACATGTTAACCATTTGGAAAAATTCACACCGTCCCAAAGAAAGTGAGCTTTTTGCTATCAAAACAGTGAAGCAAATTATGGTACTTATGGTACTTAAATTATAGTAGCACTCAACACAAGGCATGAGTTTTTATGAAAAGGATACTTTAAGAAAATTCTAATGGTGATATTTCAGAAATAATGAACAATTTCTTTTGATGATTTATTTGTGCAAATAGAAACAGCCTTTATTGCATTTGTCCAACCTGTTGTCAGCACGCTGTGAGTCTGACTCTTTCCACTTGGTTGCTGATCTTCTCATCTTTGCCTTCTTCTGCTGCCCTCTGTGCGCGTTGCTGTGGATAAGATTGTTTGCTAAATGTGCAAAATGTAAATGTAATGTCTCAGAGGGCTTTGTGGTGTTGTGCAGAAGTAAACCCCTGCTGCTCTCACCATCTAAACAAAGACTTTGCCAGCCGCAGGTCTCCCCCTCCGCTGTGGTTTTCACAGCGATGAGGGTGAATTGGATTGATTTCTACATTTCTATTGTTCTGCTGTTTCGTGTTCTTATTCTGTCTTAGCTGTAGGTCAGATTTCAGGCATGCCAAGCCAAATATACATGGTTCGTACCCAGATTCTGAGTGTGTGAGTGAGCTTGCATGTTTATGTATGAGTCTGTATGAATTGTCTCTGTATTGTCTGTGCTTGCTGTTACAGCACATTTATGATGAGGAGAGTTCATTTTTTGATGCTTTCTGAACCCGCTCTCTCTAAACACTCTCAGCTGTGGACTCTGACAGGACTGATGGGCTCCACTGAACTACAAACCATCCCTCCGCTTGATTGGCATGCTGTTCTGGTTTAAATATCCCACAGGGCTCATTACTGCTGTAGATAACACCCATAATATGACACTACAGTATGTGAGCTCAGGCTCTTACACAGATTTAGTCAGAGATGATGACAGATGTCATGGAGTCATGATTGTTTCTTATTGTTTCCATACTTCATGCTACTTTTGTTGCGACAATGATCCATCTGTCCCTGTGGGATCATTATAGTTTTGTCTTCCATAGTACCGTGTAAGCACCGATCATCTAACAGAGGGCAGAGAATATTAATCACTTCTGCTAGTATTTTGAGGAAGGATACTGATCCATTTCCAGAGAATATAGGTATGTGTTTTCTATTGTTTGAGAAACAGAACTGAGAAATGGCTCAACCTGAAAAGTATCATTTAGATCCAAACAAACGAGTCACCAAACAGCAGCATACTCAGTGAGATTAGCAGTATCTCAAGTGTTCAGTACTGTATCACTGTCAAGATTTGTCAAGCTTGAATTTTAAGTATACAAGTCACCCATGAATACTAAATGCCATCCCAGCACCCACATTTGAGCATGTGTGGGATGCCATGAGAGACTTAAATGTTCCAGGTCAACTCGTACATGCTGATGGGTGACAGCCAGTGTTGTCAATCAAATGTTTTGCACTGGAACTAATCGTAACTGAAATGGGAAGATAATAAGGCCTGAACAATGAGCCTTGCCTTTCAGCGACTAGCAAACTTCAAGTTACAGGAAACTTTTTAGAATTGTGTTTTTTCCATATCTCTTTGTAGGAAGACATGATGTACTGTGTGAAGCACTTTTGAAAACAACTGAAAATAGATTTTTGTGATTATCTCATAGCTGTTCAGGCAGCAGTATTGGTGGCAGTACTGATGACTGAATGACAAATATTCTTCTCCTTTGTCAGCTTGAATAAGCTCTGTGGAAGTTTTATGATGAAAAATCCTCCAAATGTTCATTTTTTACCTGTAAATCAAGAAATCACTTCCAGTCAACTCAAATTAGACTAATGACAGTCAATCACACATCAGTAGAGACGTCTGGGTGGAGCAGTGTTGCAGTGTTTGGGCAACCGTGTAAAAAACAAAAACAAAAACAAAACAAAACAAAACAAAAAAAAACAGAAGCAATTCACAGCAATTTATAACAATCTATCACAAGTACTGATGGAAAGATGTAAATATATAATGAAGCTACTAAGCTATCAGTGATTTTGAGTTTCCTGTGCCTTCAGACAGACATTGTTGTATCACAGACAGAACTGAGTACAGACTTTGTAACCCCTCTCTAGTTGTGCTACTGTTCCACTACATTTTAGCGTGTTTCATTGTTCCATAATTTGCTACATAAATTATAATCAAAGTGGCAATAATCTTCTGACAATTTTGAAACCAAAAATGAATTAAGTAATGATGAAATAATTAGAAGTTATGGCCCTAAAATGATTCACAGATGATTACTGTGCACCCCCCAACACAGTACATTAAGTGTGCAAACACAAAAAGAAAAAATGCTGATCCAGGTGTGCAGCGATCACCAGAAACTGACATCACTTCAGATGACGCTGGAAAGAGAAGACTGTTTCATAACACATGTAATAATGCTGCATCTGTTTCCTCGATTCCTCTTTCTTCACATCTTTAAAGTGTATCTCTTTCTCAGACCTTAAGTGGGAGGATCTAACCAAGTGAAGACAGTTATTGAACTCGGATCACATATTATTCCCACTTCTCCCATCTGACCTTGTCTTTCTTGCTCTCCTTCACAAACACATCCGTACAGTTCAATGAAGAGCATGTGGTTGGATGAAAACAGTCCAGCTCTATTGTGTTATGCATTTGACAAATAAAAAAGGAATGTTTCTTGACTTTGCCTCATGAATATCTCAAGGCTGAGTCACACAGGATTTGATCATTTTGGCAGAATTTTTACCTCTGAAGCGTCTTTGCAGGGGTCGCTGATATCATTACACTGATGGCGTCTTCCACACATTTTTGCTTTAAAATTTACTATTCATCTGTTTTAGATGAGGGATGAGGCACTGCCTCACTCACTTTCCACACATACACAAATACAGCTGTACTTGACCTGACAACATCTTTGCCAGTGTTCACATTCTGGCTCTTCATTGTTGACACTCTGACCTTTTGAGCCTACTGAATGTATACCTACTGGAAAAAAGAGCTCCACTGGTCAGAGATATAATTTAAACTTTAATAATGGGAGGTTTAGTTTAGCCAGCCTTAGATTTCAACCACTTCCTGTCTTGACTCATGATACTTCTCATGCAGGGTTTGCATCTGTGAACTTGTGATTGCGTGCTGACTTGTTCAGAAGGCAGGAAGGCCTCTTTACAACTGGCATGTGTCTCATGTATGGATTATTTCCACATCAGATATGCTGTACCTGCATTTCATTTCCTTTCTGTTGCCAAAATACAGTTTGGATGAGTGTATTCTCCATCCTTTGAAGCAATGCACATATCCTGAAAATCCATTATATTATTGTTCTACCCATGTTGTTTTTTCCTCTGTTTCCTGATTGAATGTGGATGAAAGTTTGTTTCCATCTATGTGGCTGTGTGGTCTAAAAACTCTTTAGATTCCTGAAGAAATTAACGCAAAGTTAATTACTTGCTGCTTCATTTTCAAGATATTTGATTTCACCCAACCTGTTTAATACTTATGCAATAAGTGGTCAAATTGGAAGAATGTTTGCAATTTTTCCACATAAAGCAATCCAGTCACAGACATTTTTACAAGCCAAGGCAGAGTGAACCACAATTGAACCAGAATAATCCAACTTTCTCTAAAATGGTCTTCTCAGGCAAAGCTACAATCCCAGACTGTGTGTGGCCCCTAACAAGCTCCATCAAACAAACCTTTGTTATTTGGTGTCAGTTTTGCCAATGTTAAAATGTACCAAAATGTATTGGAAAAGATATTGGAAAAAGGAAGATGCTCTAGTTTGGATCCTAATTTTTAGTCATGCTGTGATATTGCAATGACAAAGTGTGTCCAAAACCTAGTGGCTGGCTTACAATGAAATTTTGTACAGACATTCATGATCCCCAGAAGACAAAACTTTGGTGATCCCTTGACTGTTTCTCTTGCACCACCATGAGGTTGAAATATGTGGAAATATGTGGTGAGAGAAATGTTTCCACATCTAATGACATGTCCATCAGTCTCAATTGTACTCTGTATTAAGTGCTAATACTTAAATTTTAGCATGCTAAACTAAGATAGTGATCATGGTACATGGTACTTGCTAAAAATCAGTATGTTAGCATTGTCAGTGTTAGCATGCTAACATTAGCATTTAGCTAGCTAGTAAGACTGCAGTAGCATTTTGCACAATATCTCAGAGCTACTCACACTGCTGTAGACTTTTAGTCTTGGTCAGTAATCTCTGATTACCAAAGACTGACTCAATACATAAACATTTTGCTGTCTGACCCAGAAATATGAAGCCATGACATTGTAAAGACCACACGCGCTTCAGATTTGTACTTGGTTACTTTTAGTCAGGGGACTTTGTTGTTGGCCTGACTCAGTGACTCCATTTCTTTGCTGGTTTTATTTGCTCAACTGCACAGTTGTGATTTGCTTGTTTTACGAAGTGAACCACAGTGTGTGTCTTTGCTGGGCTGAGCTGGGCCACAGCTTTAGACTTTGCTTTATGTTTTATGCAATCTGTGTGACTTCCTAAAAGAGGCTATTAAAGGTTAGCATTTGTTTGCTGATCTACTCACATTAGTTGTTCCCTCACTTGAGTAAAGAGCTAGAAGTCTTGGCCCCTTATACTGGCCATGTAATCATGTTTGATTTTGGATGTGAAGGCCTGTCATAAAATGCCAGAAGATTGGATACCAGTGGTTTTGAAGGTCATGCCACAGTGTATGTTTATAGGATAATTCTTCAACCTGCCAAACAACAGGTCAGTGTATTTCTTTTGTTTGCTTTGATTTTTGGTTAGAGAAAGCACAAGGTAGAAATGTTAAAGACCATGGCAACAAACTCTGAAGGAGGTGGAGATTCCCTCTGAAGGTCCAAGTCCCAACACAACAACCCCCCCACAGTAGTGCTGTGTGTCACCCAGAAACATTTAAAGTGGTCATTAACGAGACCCGACTCATGGCCTGGACTCCATCTCCACTTTACAGCATTGGTCTTTCTTGTTGCACTCTGATTCTCTGTTTTTGCTCCAGAGAGACAGAAGCCAGGCCGTCGTCTAGTAGCCTGAGTATGGAAGCTAGGGTTGAGGTCAGGTCAAATGAAATAAACAACAAGTCTTGTACATGCTAAGTGTTGTTTTGATGTAACTACAGAACTTTGACGTTTGTTTTGCGCGAACCAGAGAAGGTCAGCAAACTTAGTGTTGAGAAACTGAGCCTGTCCTTGTCCTTGTCAAAAATGATCATGTTGATTTGCTGTTAATGTGAGCACCAGTAGCTTTTAATTTTTTCCTGTTTATTCCACCTCTTCAGACCATGGTGTCCTTGGATGGGGGTAGGATGAGGCCAAGGGGAGCATATCTGGTGTCATGGTCCCGCTGAGACATGAGGATGTATAAAGTTTCAGCTGTTAAACCTCTGAAATAAAACCGAAACAAGTCTTCTTACAGGGTGAATGATGCCCTGATGATTGAACATCTTACTCAGTGAACAGTTTACTGACAGGCTGATTGACTGGCTGGGATGACTGATTAACACGCTGACTAGTGATGGGAATTGTAGCCCTTTGAAAGGAGCCAGATCTTATGACTCCATTCCTTTCTGGGAACTGTTCAAAAGTTCAGCTCGTCTTTTTTCTTTTTTTTTCTTTTTTTTTGTTAGGGTGTGGGGGTTGCTAGCTTTATGTGCAAAATAATTACAAGGACAATGATAGGCTATGATCTGGAGCAGATTCAAATTTAATCATCCCACTAATCAAATTTTGTTTTGCATGTGTCAACTGATTTGGCAGCACTACATCACTCGTATAGCCAAACCTAATGGCTGATCCAAAAGACTTTAGCATAGAAGCTGCTATATCAGTTATATGAGAATTAGACAGTATTTTCTAATTATAAGAAGAGCAAATAACAGCACTGACGGCTTTTTTTGATAAAAAATATGTTTTTGCTTTTCTTGTTCTTTAGCAAGAGTTTAATTTAATACGTTGAATGGTGAGTTGGTCTCTTTTTCTTATTTCTTAATAGTGCCTTCCCTTTTCCAAGCAATTTCCAAGGAAGATGACTCAGATGGTTCCGTGTAAAAGACCATCTGATGTGGCAGGTTACAAAATCTGGGCACAACATGAAAAAGAATGGCTCTCATCAAGTACAACTAGGTCCCCGTTGTTCATACTGTTGAGCCATTGAAAAGAATTGGATAGTTCGCTAACATTACTAATACTGACAGCTTTTGGCTGAGATCCCAGCTTGTGTGCTGTATTTTGTGTATGATGCATGTGTGAGAATGTATGTGTTGCTCCATGACACCTTCAGTGCAGGACCACGGATAAAGTCGTGCTATCTCAGAGTCTGGAGCTTCCCTCCACCACCTTTCTTTCCCTCTGGATTTAGGGGAGTGGATCCTGCATGGCCTTCTGTGCACATAGCACTGTCAACCTTCCCTGTATGAACACATACTTGTCCTTGAGAAACCCCAGTGTTAGTAGTAATGATGCATCACTATGTGACAAACTTGTCTGAGAGGGTGAAAGAAGAACTTTCCAAAACAGGCCAACTGAAAGCAGGAAAGTGCATAAACAGAAGAGCCACCAGCAGTTCACTAAAAAGCAACAGCACATTAGCTCAGATATAAAATAAACTGAGGTAATGACTTCTGCAGCTAACCAAACACTGACAGAACATTTAGTCATTGAGATTAACAAGACACACAGAGAGTAAATAAGGCAGATAAAGATATGAAAGCTGCATGAGAGACACAGTGTCCCAGGAAATGAGGAAAAACATCATGTAGTACACTGCTGTAAGGGGTTCCTCCCTCTCTAACGTCATGGTGACTTTCATGCTGTTGTCCACATAGTAAATTAGTCTACCAAAAATGTGCATAGTGCTTGTCACTCATAAATGGAAAAGCTGATGCATGTTTCTTTGATAGTAATCTGACACAAGAAACTCGGAAAACTGCCCAGTTTTGGCTTAACACTCTGCAAAGCTGTCAAAGAACCGAATCCATGCACTATAGTTTCTCAACCTCACTCGTGTGGGGTCTCTTTGATTTGACTGAGATACGAGAGATTTCTTTTATTACCCTGGGTGACTTGGCTTTGTAAATCCATGACCCTCTGCTTTGGAACTCCCTATCTGAGTATGTCAGGCGAGCCGGCTCTGTCTTTTAAATCACCCCTTGAAACTCACTCACATCAGAAAGCCTTTTCTTAATTATTAACTATGTCTTTCACACTTTTTAACCATTTATACCCAGGATCTGCATCAATATGCATTATCCTCATATGTAATAAATGATCAGAAAATTCTGAAAATTAAATGTAGTCTAAAACACTCAGTTATTCCTTTCTTTGTATAAGAAATACTGTGTCTGGTGTCCGGGCGTGTTGCAGTATCAGTGTGTAGGCTCTACGTGACTTGATTAAGTATACCGCCTTAACAGCAGATCACCTGCACAAATCTATGCAATGCGTTGCACACAAGGGTATTTCTCACTGTCTATCATTCATTTCCCTCCTGTGCTGCTTCCATGCTTCACACAGTTCTGTTGAGTAACGAATCTTTTGGTGCTTTCATGGTACAGAATACACGTATAATCAGTAATTACAAGCGTGTCTCTTTCAGCTTTCTTGCTTGCTTGTTCTCTTAATTTGTAAAACTTATATTTTATGTTAGCTAAAAGCAAATATCCGTATCAGTGTTCTGTGTATGAGGATGTCAGCACATTGTACAGATTGTGGACCTAAAATCCGAACACACTGCAAGCCAGAAAACCTCCAGATGTGGTCCAGTCACAATGAACATTAACAATGTAATTCCAGTTGTAAATGGGGTCAGTACTAACAGACCAGTGAAGACAAGGATCACTGACCCTTTATTGCACTAATGATTTAATAATAATAATGTTTGTTTCCATGAAACACAAAGCAGTTCCTGGGCCACTAAGAAACAGCACAGAGAGGATAATAATACAAAAAGATCATAAAAACACAAAACTTTGCACAGCAGGGAAAACCACAGGAAGGTGGTATAGTATAGTAAGGGAGACGGGGGCTTTGGAAGCGGAGGTATTTTTTGATCCAAATGAAATAAAGCTGCACCCTGGCAGGCCGAGCGTTCTCCTCAGCGGGGGATTTGCCTGGAAAACCATGTAAAGGTCTTAAAAAGAGCAAGAAGGGAAAATCAGAGCTGGAAGGGAAGCTGCTGAGTGTTTTTCTCCCGCTCTCCTGTAATTGGCTTCCCACCAAGATGAGGACATGTGGTGGGATGCTCATTGAGGGTCGCTGTCAGTAAATCAGACCTTCAGCAGCAGAAGAACAGCTACTCTGCTCAGTCAACATCGGGGTTACATTCACTTCACACTCTAGTCTCACATAGCCAATCCTATCTCCACACTGTAAGTGCTGTGTCAGCACCGCAGAAAAGTCTGGCTGAACCTTTTATCATGGCTTGCTTGTATTTCTTTAAACCAATCACAATCACCTTGGGCGGCGCTAAGCCTGGGATGCAAAATTGTGCTGTCGGGAACTTGTTTTGGTGGAATATTTGCATGTGGGGAGGCGAGCCTTGGTATTAAAATGGTTAAATTCCTGCAAAAGCGCCACATAAAACAGTAAAAGACACATGTTGACTATCTAATATGACTTTTACTGAGAAACATAACTTGATCAGGTGAAGCATGCTTATACTTTAGCTCTAGAGGAGCTCACTGGACTCGTTAAAAGCACAGACGATTTAATAGCTGCATGTAAATCTTGCAGAACGTTACCAAACCAATATCACAGAAGCTCATGTGAAGTGGAACGCGTCAGCACACTGGTCAAGTCAGTGTCAATGGTGCATGAGACTGGGTTGTGCATGCTGTTGCCAGAGTGAAAATATGTGCCAAATCAACCCCCACTGATGATGGCCTTGTAAGAAAACAGATCAATTTCTATTATTTTCATCTTTTTTCTAATGCCTTGTCTCTCATCCTGTGACCCACCTTCACTCTTCCTTGTGACATCCTCCATCCTCCTCTTTGTTCTTCTCTTTGGATCAGAAACATCAGTCATTTTATAAATACAGAACCATATTTGCACGTATCAGGAATGTTTCCTGGTCAGCTGATCCCAGATAGCATGGAATACAGAGCACCTGCTTTCCTCATGTGCAGCAGTGCTGTTTAGTCTAACTAGATGCCTTGTGTATAGTCAGATATAACTGTACTTGTATACAGTGTACAGAAACAGGGATTTCTCCTCTCCCACAGTGCCTGAACTCACCATACTAGAACATAGAGCAACATTCAGACAGAAAATATCTAAACAGAGAAAGAGGAGGATGGGACTGACTATATTTTTCCTGATTCTGTTTTTACTATATACACTCTGTCTATTTGACAACTTGACACCGATTGACTTTTTTTTCCAACAGCCGTTTTAACTGGCCACAGCAGGAGAAGCACAGGTGTTGCACTGCTCATAGACCTTTTTCTCTGCAGCGTTCTGACTTGTACAACAGAGGAAAGTGATACTAATGGTATGACTGTCTTTGTTCTGTTTAGGACAGCTCCAAAATCACCCCTTCATTCACAAGACAATTTACTCTGTATTGAGCAGTAAATTGAGATTTTGGACACTTGCTAATCATCTTTATTTTGAATCATCATTGACAGGTGTATTATTCCACAATTGCAATTTTTGACAACATTTGGAGTGTTACATTGTTGGATTGTTAGCAGAAAGTACTTTTTTGTTCCAGTTTAGGAGACAAGAGGCTATAGAAAATAAGATTCACAACTGTTGTTCAAATTGGTAAATTTGCATTTTTGCTCACCCTATGGCTTGTTGAACTTTATTTTATGTTTAGCTTTATTTAAATGCTTTACCATATTGGCTAGCTAATATTTCTGACATTGAAAAGGACTGCAGCCTATCAGTGTCTCTGTCTCTCTCTGTCTGAGAGACAGATGCAGAAAGACAAATGGGCAGAATGTATCACATCATTGAAATGCTATTCATCTGTATCTGGTGCTAAAGACACAGGGCTGCATTCTACAGCAGGTGATGAGAACCAGGCGCATGTGTGTGTGTGTGTGTGTGTGTGTGTGTGTGTGTGTGTGTGTGTGTGCGCGCATGCCCATATGTTGTCTTGTCTGTGTGTATGTTGGTGTGCGGCTTGTAGTTCACACTGCAGGGCTGAACATTCAGGGCCTACTGGGATTTGCAGTCAGAGGTCCCCATCTTACAATCCATAAAACAAGCTATTATATTGCTGCTGTAGCTGAAAAAACATCCTACTGCAAGTGTGATGTTCTACTTTTTCTCACTTGAATTGTTAATTCAAAGGTACATCTGTATTTGTCACTCCTTTCTAAGTAATGTGCTGTTTGTACATGTTATCACTGCTCAACAGTAATATGACTCCTTACACTTCACCAGCAGCCCCAGTAGCTTGTCCTCCAGTGACAGGATCAATACAGAAATGGACAAACAGTAACACTGACATTAGGTGCTGAAGCTTGTTATGTCAAACAGCAGGAAAACTCTGACTGAGCAATGGAAGGATTGGATTTTGGTCTGAAACAGTAACAAGGACCAGATGCCTGCGTCAGTGTGGGTGCTTTGTGTCCATACATGGTGTATGTTTATGAGTAGTATGTGAATATGTTTGTGCATGGGTGCATGTGCATGCTGTTATGCTTTGGAGATGTCTGGACTGAATATGGCCACATTTGATACTTTTTTGTGTGAGTCTGTCTGCGTGTGTATGCACAGGTGCACATAAATGAGATCATCCTTTATGCTTGTAAAGTCGTGTATGCAGGGCTGGGTCTGACTTTGTAGATGTCTGCTGGTACGGACTGGGACAAACATTCAACAAACTGTAAACATATGTGTGTGCATATATGATATGTACATACTGCAGGTGTGTGTGTGTGTTCTGGTGACTAAATCACCCTCTACTAGCAGTCTACTGTTCATCATCCACAGGATTTTAGTGAGGTACTGACAACCCTGTCTGCAGTTCTGTCCTCATCATTAACACAGTGAATGAAGTACTTTTTTCAGAGCTGAAAACATGGCTTAAATCTCAGCTCTCACCACGTGGAAACAAATAGTCGACTCTCGCATGAGGGCAACACATTCATGCTGAACACGATCCACTTACAGATTGTTTGCACTGCATCCAGAAGTCCACAGGGGCATCCTATTCAAACTATCACTCTCTTTTCTCCCTTTGGCGTTTTCTCGCTGCATACTTTGGATGGTAATCAACAAACCCCAAGCTGTGGGAATCGTAACCTGTTCATTTTTCTCACACTTGGAGTTGACACAACATTCTTTCAGCAAAGCTATACTGCTCTGTGTTTCGCTGTTTCATTACACTGAGAGGCACTTAATGCTGTCAGCTGTATTCATTTTCTCAGAGAAAACTTTTATGAGGTCTTTGAGTTACGCTTCCTGTGTTTAATGGAGGTATAATTGTCTTCGTAGAGCTGCAGACCAGAGTTGGACCTCCCAAAAAACTCCAGTCATCGTCTTCCATCTTTTTTTGGTTAGTGTGCACCTGAACGGCCCTCTGGACAAGCACCATGCCCCCCCCCCCGTTTTGTCAGGGAATCTGCTCCAGATTAGCTCTTTTTAGCCCTTTTGTGGCTGGGCTGTCACTGTCAATACCTCAACTAAACAAATCATTGGTCAATTGATAACAGACTGGAACTGTATTGTTGATGCAATATTGTTTGAAGCTGACAAGCCCAGTGGGGTGGATGTTCCCACATGCATGAAGCTTTGTCTCATGTAACAACTCTGAAAAGGGGGAATAGTTTAGAATGGAGGTGTACAGTCTAACAGCTGGGGAGTTACCACTGAAAACGGTTATAAATTTCTCAATACCTCCAAGGCCGGCACAAGGCCATTTAGAAGACTTGGACTTGGAACTTATCATCCAATACTTTGAGCATCAGTTAGTCTCAAGCGGGATTTTTAGTAAAGTTCCTCCTTTAAAACAGCTTTCCTGTCTGGCATGAAAACTCAACCAGACACATCATTATGAGGGAACTGTCGTGAGCTTGATCTCACTGCTTAGCTGCGCTCACTCACCCTTATCCTGTGCTTACCCATCCCTCTTTGGCCACTGTTTCCCCTCCTCTCTGTTCCCTTATCTGTGCATTGAACCATTCGTCACTATCTGCTGCACAAATCATTCAACTTATTGTCTTATACGTATTGCAATTGCCTTTTTTTTTCCTTTACACACACACACACACACACACATATATATATATAAACATTGTTCAAGCATCCAAGTAAACTAAGTGTTACTTTTGACAGCTTCTCTCTGTCACTAACACATACCGATGTGATACATTCTGTCACAGCTCGGTTTTCAACCTTTTCAGCCACTTATTTTGATGCCAAAAAAATCATACAGTGAATAATGATGGAAACACATTGGTCTGGTAAATAGTGATATGGCAATATTTTCACCAACTTCCCAGATACTTTCACAATGTAGGCAGGAGGCACTCACATCTGGTATCAGTGGACCCGTGAGCAAACAAAAGTCTTTTTGGCCTAAAACATTACAGCTGCCACAGACCTTAAAAAACCATCTGTAAAATGTTTGACAGAAAGAAATGTGTTTAGTTGACATGTACGTAGATGTGTTTTCTGATTAGTCAGGAACGTATTGACTCACTTCAGTCATGCTGATGGAAACTACCCTAATTTACATTTTATTTTTGGTATCTTTTCAAACATTTACTCCCATTTGTCTTCACGGAAATATAGCTGTCTGTCCTCCCCATGTCCTCCCCCACATGTTCTCTGACCGCTCCACTGTCAGGTACAGTAGGATACCAGACCTCCATATCCCATACCTCCATGTAGACTCGGACAGAGCCGATCACGTGTGTCTGTGTGTGACACTCACGTAAAGACATGTTCACAATCATGAAATCCTCCCTTTGGTCTTCTTGAAACAAATGAAAATCAGGCCACTGTAAACATGTTGCCCCTTAAATGTTCTGCAATCTCTTAAAGGCAGAGCACGAATAAACCCATCTCGTCTCGACCTAAAACCATAGCACTCATGAGCCAATTTGAAAATCTGGCATGAAGTGTGAAAACGAATCATCCACTAAAATCTGGTCAGCAGTTCCTGGGAATTCACGCATGAAGAAACAATGAAGGGTAATTTACCAAATGTCACAATGAGGTGGTGAGATGCTGCATCATTCTCAGTCATCAGGTTTAGTTGGAAATCTGTGGTGTCTGAGGGTTCTTGTATAATGGAACAAGTAAAAAGGCAAGAAAGGGTTTGACTGGTTTTTAAAGAAATGGTTCAGCCCAAAATGTTGAGCTATTCTTTTAAACAAGATTTTGAGATAGAAATCATGCTTAAGGTGGTTTTTGGACCAGCTGTGATGACTCTCTGAGCAGGCCCCTGCATCCAGTATCCTGGTGGGTGGAGTCAGGACATCAGGGAGATTCAGCTCACCTGGTCCTGCTGCAAGACTTCATAAGCTGGTGGCAGTCAGTCAGTCTCCCTCTGTCCCCCAGCTTAAATCCTGTTTGATTTTATTGTATTGTAGGTTGTCTTTATGTTGGTTTTCCTTTTAGTTACGTAAACTAAACTCCCCTTCTGGTCTCCCCTCATTTGTCTAGACTTAGGCCAGGCTGTGGCACAAACCAGCTATGTTCTTAAAATTATTAAATGGGCATTTTACACCTGCATCATAACGCCAGTAGAGACATACCAGGAAACAAGGGAGTGAGAGATACTCTCTGTATCTAATAATATTTGATACTGAGATGAAACTTCTTGAACTTCTTCCTCTTATATCAATAGCTTGACCTGTTGGAAAACACACTTAGAGTTGAGACTCCAGGCCGAGAATCATTCACAGCATGTAATTCATAAAACCAATAATTGTTTTTCTCGTCTGTTTGTGTGCAGATTAAACAAAATAGATATGGTGTGTTCATTAGTGAACTATCCATCTTTACAGAGCCTAGTTTGCTGTTTCCTGTCACTTCAGTCTTTATGTGAAGCTAAGATAATCATCTCCTGTCTCTACAGATTGCGAGTATTACCAAAATACTGAGCAATTCCTTTAATAGCTTAAGATGTAGGAAGAGCGAGAGAGATGGTGAGGGAGGAAAATGTTTTCTATCATCAACATCAAGTGGCATTCAGCCAGGTCCTTCAACTTATGTTGGATGTCTGAAAGGTATCATGAACACTAAAACCTCAGCACTCGTTAGCCGTGAGAACAAAGGCAGTTGGGGGTCAGTGAGTGGGGCTGGCGTTTACAAAAATAGTTAGAAAATGTTCATTTGATAAATTTACTTTGTTTCTGAGTGAGAAATAAAAAAAGCTTGAGTGTATCTGTTCACATGTCTAGCGGTTGTACCAAAATACTCTCCAGTGAGGAAATTAGTGGGGACAAGAGGTTAAAGGGTGTCTTTAAAGAGGGGCTCAGGATGGGAAAGTGGCAGGAGAAATGATGGAAAGATGAGGCGAGTGGTAGAGGTGAGGCATAACAGAGGGGAGGAGGAGCGCAGGTCAGCCTGTATTCTGGTGGAAGCGGTTCAGACCTCCTGTGCTCCCAGTCAAAGCTTCCTCTGTTAGGCCAGAGCTCTGATGTTTCCCCTGGGGCCAGGGTCCTGGAAGTGGGCTGGCAGAGCAAATAAACAGAGAGGAGGTGCTCACGCTCGCCACACTCACACCTTCACATATGTATACTCACATGAGTTTCAAAAGAATACACACACACACACACACACACACACAATTATACGCGAACATTAAAGAGCTGTGCATGTGGCTGTGTGCAACACCTTCACACCTGTAGGAGGAAGCTGATGTAGAGGCTGGTTTTCTTTAATTTGTGGAGACGAAACCTCCAACATCATCAGAGGATTTTTTGAGTTTCAGACATTTTTGATATAAAGATTTGAGATCTTCAGACAAGTAGCTGCTAGTTGGAATTCTGTTCATTCCTTGGCTGCATTGTGAGACAAATGGGTGGAAAAATGCAAATTAGTTAGTGCTTTCACTGGGGATTTAAAAAGCACACACAGAGCTTATGGACAGAACACCTTATAAAGAAAAAATCTCTTAAAAGTCATACAAAAGCAGAAAATGAACAACACATTGAAAAGACAAAAAACTCAAAGCAAAAAAAGAAAAAGCTGGCACATCAGAAATGAACGACACTGACTCCCACAAGAATACGCAAAATGGCAGTTCTCCAAAAGCGTGTTTTATTGTTGGGCTCATCATGTTAATGTGTTTCAGCATAATCCATCATCACGCCATCATACACAATACGACCAGCCAAGTTTTTGAACTGCTTGTAACTGTGAAGGTTGCTGAGCAAATAAATCACTTACAGCGTGGTTGATGAATACAACATGTTGTAATTGTAACATATAAGCCACATCAGAAAGGGGCATTCATCAAATTGACAAGACGCACACACACACACACACACACATATACACACACATGGCCAGTCTCTTGTCCTGGCGTGTCAAGAGGCCATTGACCTCCACCGAGCTCCACTTCCTGTGTTCCTCCCACCAGAGTCCCAAGAGGGAAACTCTAAGCTGACAACAGCCTTCATCCCTGTCTGTTAACCATCCTCCTCCTCCTGTCAGTGTCCTCCTCCCTCATTTCTGGTGGCATTTCCTCCCACATCGTCCTAACTTTCCCTCAGAGCAGCCCAAATCTCTGCACTATGAGGTGATACACGTGAGAAGTGATTTATTTCAAAGAGATGCTGAAGCCTCTTATAATCTCCCTCACATGCAGAAACTCTGCCTACAAACCAGGAGAATACACTCCTGCACTGTCTGGGCTAGAGACTTGAAGATGTAGTGGTCTTTTCTTTGGATGCTGTAATGAATATTCTGTCCTTGTAGCACATTCTTGCCTTCAAATGCACAAATAAATCAAAGTAAGGCTGTATGGGAAACCATAACAGGGAGCATTTCCCCCCTGGAAGGAGACCCTTTGCTAAAAGTACATTATCTTCAGTGAAAAGTGATCCAGGTCCAGGCCTGCCTCTGGATCCTGTCTCGGTGTTTCTTCCAGTGCTGCCGTGCTGATTTTGGCAGCAGTTGCCACCGCAGACTGGGGTCGAGCATGGGCCTGCCTGCACCCCTCGCTGGGCAGGTAGATGCTGGGTCAGTCACCAGCAGCACAAGAGACTGGTGAGAGAAAGGTGGTACCCAAAGGTCAGAGGAGAGGATGGACATAGATGGATGCTTTGAGTGGGGTCAGGTCAGCGTGGCATGCAGAGCCAGTACTGAGCGTTGCGTGAAGATACCATCAGCCATCCTGAAGACACACCTCTTGGCCATGTCAGAGGCCTGTCAAGGGTGATGCTGAAATTTTGTACCTTGCCCACTTTTTCCCTTCAAATTTCAACAAGAGTCATTTTGTATTTGCTTGCTACAGATTTTATTCTGCAGGATCTGTATCAGAGCCAATTAAAGCCATTATAATGGATTGGAATGAGCTATGTAAATTCCAGTCCACTTCCAGTTTTTTGTTTATTGTAATTCATCGTGTTCCATGTACACACAAGCTGTCGAAAACAGCAGTCACAGTTAATAATATCCACACTGACAGTGTGTCAGTGAAAGCCAAGAGAGGCTGTCCAAATCCTCTTCAAATCTTTCTATCATCCAAGAGTTTTCTCAGTGCAGAGCTGCTGTGCAGCTGTGAAATTGCTATGAAATACAACATATATGAATTTTAATGCAGGCTGACAAAGCCAAAACAGTTAATACTACAGGTCAACCTATACAAGGTAGTATATACTACAACCACTACTGACTGTGTCGTAACCTGACTGCAAGAGCAATTCAGAACAGATAAACTGCTTACAACACATTCTTAATAACAATATCCTGTTTTATTTTGTGTGCAGCTTTTAATTCATTGCAATAATTGTGAGAATTGAACTCCTTTTGGTCCAAAGTTACTGAACACTGCAGCACTGTGGTTGTTTAGTTTGGTTTGGTTGACTGTTGTTTTTTTTTATGATAACATGTCTGGCTAATTGACTACACAATATACACTGTTGAGAAAACACTTAAAATGGATCAATATGGGGTCAATGTTCTAGCAATATTGTTTGTAAATGTGTGTGGAGAATTTTTTGTGTGTATGTGTAAAAGATTGTGAAATGTATGAAATACTGAATTTGAAAGAACTTCTGTTAATGAGGTAAAAGTCTTCAAGAGATGGAAAAGCACCTAACTGTCGGTACTCCTGTATTTTGCATATGCATACTAATCTTATGCATATTTAGATACTGGTGTACATATTCACTCACTACGTACACTTACAAGTCATGTACACATTCACAAATGCGTTCATTTGTACATACTGGGATACAGTTTGCAGCACAACACAACTCTGTTGTAAATATACAATTACAATACTGGCCCCACAGTCAGACAAAACAGTGAATCAATTTCATGTAGAGACAAATTCACTTAAAATAAAGGAGAAGGGGCTCCTGTGGTTTTCTTGTAAATAAAGGAAATTTATGTTTCTGTTCAATGTTACTCATAAAACTCATTGTGTGCATTCTATTTGCAAAGCAGATTTTTCGCAAAAGTTTGAATTGTTTATTAGTTAGCAGTCTTCTTCTTCTCTCAGATATAACTACAGACAGTGTGCTACATCTGTCAGTTTATTATAAGCATTAATATGCACATGCACATAAACTGTTGCATGAGTGCAAGTATCCTGGGGGTTCCCCCTACTGAAAAATGCGTGACTCAAACAAATGAGGTCTGCTTGTCTAATGTAACATTAGCTAAGTAATGTCAACAGTTCAGCCGAACACATCAACAACCATTACATGTAAGCTTACTTCAGACAAACAAAACTGACTCTTTGATTTGAATCCAAGTGTGTGTGTTGCCTTATTTTGCTTAATTCACCCATCAGTCTGCAGTTGCTACTTTTAGCTTCATTTCAGCTCTTCATCAAACACTGACTGCTCTGGTGCTCTGCTCTCCTGAGGCAGTGTTTGGACAGTGCTGTGCTGCTTGAATGGTAGCGCTCCAAATTTACAAACAGTCCAGTTTGAGTGCTGTTTGTGTAATTACGAAAGCACCTAAAATATTTCCAATAACCACATTGTTTAAATCTCACTTGAACGCAGCTACCACCAAGACTGTGCGTGTTTCCAGTCCATTTTGCACATGTTAAAAACTGTAAAAATGTTACATAACAAAATTTACTGGGAATTAGACTCTGTTATGACTACAATTTACTGTAAATTTGTACATTCATTTCTACATTCATTCAACTTAATAATAAAAAAACAACTCCCAAATGGGTCATACAACACTGAGCATTCCATTCACAGATGTCCTCTGTGAAAGACTCATGCAGCAGCACTCCCTCTCCTTGTTGCTTCCAGCCTCAGCTTGACTTGTTAACACTGAAAGCAATGGAAGTGGCAGCAGCAAGTGCTGTCTGAAAGCATCCTTATACTATAGGAAGTGATCCTGAGATGTGTATGAAGGGTTTTGGTTGCATTAGTGCAATTTGGATGGGGCATTAACTCCTGATGAGTTTTGAAAAAGAGAAGTCAGCATTGGGAAATGTGTGTAAGTAATAAAAAGTGTTTGGTGCTGTTGTTTAAAAGTGGCTGTTAAAGGCTTTGAGTGATCCTCCTGGTCTCAACAAGGCCTTAGAGGGCAGAAAAATATTCCTCTGAATGAAATAAAGATGGGAAAGGCAAGACACCTCATCAAGTTTCATAGACAGGGGGCAACGTGAGGCCAGCAACATGTCAGTCTGAAGAGACGAGAGAGAGAGAGAGACAGAGATTATGTCAACAACTAGTGAACTAGTGGAGTGCACTGTGAAACAAGAGGCCAATAGAGTGGCTTGAATGTAAATCGACATGTTTCAAATCACAGGCTGGATGAAGGGCGAGTGAAGTGCACAGAGAGGACATGAAAAGGCAGAGAGGAGAGGGAGCTTGCTAGCGTCATGGATCACTGTCACTAATATACCCTGACTGACATTAAAAGGCTGTACCCAATTACTGGATGGTATCCCAGCCCTCACACAGACTCGCCCTCACACACACACGCAGACACACGCACAGGCTGTATGTGCTGATGCTTTCTCACAGACATGAACACACATGCAGTTAGATTGCTCTGGGTTGTAGAGTGTACATTACTGACATTTTGTATTCAAGGCTGCTGCCAATTTTCTGTGCCCCTATTGGATTTTTGTTCATTTTCATGCCAAAATAACACAACTACAACTTCTGCTAGATGTACTGATAAAAAAAAAAACAGACTCCCACTAGACAAACTTGGACACACACAACCACATAAGTCAGATTCCACAGGGTGTAATGGTCTGTGTGTGAGAGGTCGTGTCATGTTGACCGGGCCTGTTGCCTGTCTGACCAACATACTTTCACTTTCCAAAACAAAAACACACGGGTCACCTCTCCCTCCACCCTCATCTGCTCATCCGGATGGCGCGGCCCTCCCTGTCATGTCCATCACAAACACCCAGGGGAGAGCTGCCAAGGCTGCTGCATTTCTGACTGACAGACAGCCTGTCGATGTATGTGGATGTGTGCTGTGTTGTAGTGAGATCAGTTGGCTTTTGCTACTCTGTGCTTCTTTGATTTGAGTTATTTTTCTGCTATTTGACACTGTCTTGGTTCTGTTCTGTTATTTAGATGCTCTAACTTGGGCCAGTTTGAGGCTCAAGGGTTGACAAAGTCTTTCAGTGTCTCAAAAATCGAACTTTTTCCATGAAATGTGGTACAGACAGTCATGGTGCTCAGATGATGAATCTTACTGACTTTTTCTATAACGTAGGTTGACATTTGTAGTACATCAGCTGTACTATGTTTTTAGAGTTAACTAGCAAATGTTAGCAGTCTAACACACAAAACTAAAATGAACATGGCAAACATTATACCTGCTAAATATCCTTACATGTTAGCATGATATCATGTTGGCATGCATGTATTTTACATGTACATGCATTTAAACACTGCTAAGTTTAAGTACCGTGCCTCGCAGACCTACTAGCATGGCTGTAGACTCTTCGTCTTGTTTCTGGGATGCTCTATCTCTGGCTTTCATGTCTTTATTCGTGTTCACTCTGTAAGTTTCATGTGTGAACTTTCGGTTGGTCTGTTTTAGCTTGCTTCACACTTTTGACTTGTGTAAATTTGTGATGCTTTATTACTAACATTAAGGTTCATGGAGTATGTAAGGATGTGTATGTGTGTGAGTGTGACAGCTAGTAGCTTTAAAAGTATGTGCAGGGGTTACGCAGGGTCCACAGTTGAGGTGAGAGCCAAGTCTAATGCTGTAAATCCAGAAGGAATCAAAGGAGATGAGACGGAGCTGAAGACTCTGAGATAAACTCTACTTTATCTGAAATCAATGTGTCACAGAGCAAAGTTCACATATCTACACACATGCATCACAAAGGTCAACATAATACGCCATACAAGCTTGGATTGTGTTAGCATGCTGACAGAGAGACTCACAGAGCTGCTAGCACGGCTGCAGACTCTAAAGCCTCTTTCACACCAGACAAAAACCCGCTAACACCCGTTAACATCTGGCTTTTGTCTAAAGAGTACAACTGGCAGTCATTCCCGGATTAAATGACTCTGCGGTAGTCATGGGTATGTATCGGCTCCAGCTCCGATCAGCACTGATGAAAACATGACACCCACATGGACACACTGATTTTCACCCTCTTTACAGCACACTGATGATGCGCAGTGAAGTTGCGGATGTTGGCATGTACATATTGCCAAATATCAGACAGTAATGTCAACTTGTAACGCTCCATTTCCATCTCATCATCATCATCATCATCATCATCATCATCATCATCATCATCATCATCATCATCATCATCATCATCTCATAATAAGGCATGAAAAGTAACCACTATAACACTGTCACTGCCATCCATGCTGCTTTCTACTCCCTGTTTTCTGGGTTGGCGCACCACAAGAAAAAAACACAACAGCCAGTTTGTATACTGGCAATAAGAAAGGAGTCTATTGCCAATTTTTTAGCACCTTAGCATGCAAGAAACCTGCATACACACTAATTTTGGTGTAAAAGTGGTATCATTCTTGTTGACTCTCCTGTACAGATTATTAAATGTATATCCTCTTTTAAACTTATTAATAAAGAAAAGTCTACTCTTTCTTACTCATCAGACTAACTACAAACACGCACCTGAGACTTCTTTTTGGTTCAATACAGTGTTTTCTCTTTTACCCTCTCAAACCTATCAACAATGGAAGTCAATAAATACATGAAAATGTTGTTTAATCATCCAAAACTGTGACTGTGCAGTTGAAACGAACACTGTTGGACATGAAGTTCCTTTAGACAGTACTGCTTTACTGAGAGAACAGAGTGCATTTGATGATCTAAATATTGCTTGATCCCATTTATGAGAAATGCTGGATGTAGCAGCATTTGTCAGTTGTGCTGCAAATATTCATCTACAATAGATTTATGCTGAAACCGCCATGAGATCTCATTGGAGTCATTCTTTTATACGGTAACATAAACTAGTCTAATCATAATGAAAGAAACTTTATTTAATGTAGATCAGTCATGTCATGGCTTGTAACCAATAATTAGCTAACTTATTATCTAATAATTAGGTTAGTGCCAGCACTGATACTGATCTGTCACATCAGTGCATCCTTGTTCAGTTGTTTAGTTGTGATCAGCTTTGCAGTGCAACTTTCTAACTGCTGTTATTATCATATTAGCAATATCAAAGTTTAGGATGGTTAAGACAAATGTTTGACAGTTTTTTGTGCAGTCCTGAATTGTTGGTGTCAGAAGTGACCTGTTATAAAAGTTGGGTCATCATCTTGAATGAAGAGGCTGAAAGTCTGTGTTGTAATGACTGTCACATCACAGCCAGATCGACTTGAATCTGTTGATGGCGTTCATGCAAAGGTATAAACTTACGTGGTTCCTCTCCAGGACAGACTTGCATCTGCAACGTATTAACCCTACTGAGATCACTGACTGACTGATGGATGGAGTGACTGACTGAATGAGTGACAGTGTTCATCTGAGCATTCACTTTCCTTTCTCCACCTCAGCTCCATGCCTGGCCTTATCCATTCTTCTCAACACCACCAGCTACAGGCTGCAGATTAAAGCTGCTCTCATCTGGATCTCATCAGTTTAGGCCGGCCTCGCCGTTTTATAGGTTATTTTTCATTCAGCAGAAGGAGGGGGGATCTCAGAGGGATTTAGGGTTACACTGCATGGAGGCTGGAGGAGAATAAAAGCAACTTGTTGTCTTGGGGGGGAAGTGAATGAGGCAGCATGCTAAATCTCCTCCGGTAACAGCATGCAGTTTTTAGGACAGGAGTCGTGCATTTTTCCCCATTTTCTTCAAGCGTGTGTGTGTGTCTGTGTGTGTGTGTGTGTGTGTGTGTGTGTGTGTGTGTGTGTGTGTGTGTGTGTGTGTGTGTGTGTGTGTGCGTGCGACATTTGTTGCGTGGCTGTGCTGCTCCAGTTTCTGAGCCATTTCCTCTCTGCCTTTCCAACTGTAATGTCTGTAACATGTGGTGGATTGTTGTGGGATGGCTGGATGTGTGTCATTGCCAAACACCATAAATCAATTTTGTGAGAAATTGTTGCCTAGTATTCATTGCACAATGCTGTATTTCAAAAATGCTGCATCCACCTAGCTGTTACGAGCTTACATCACAAAGGCAGAGGCTTTGAAGGAGTTATGAACTTGGGTTTTAGTGATTAGAAGTTTTTAGTTGTTTATTTGGTCATGGTCAAGTACTGGCCAGGGAATACAACGAGCCAAATCAGAATGAGTAGTGCCTGAACTGCAGCTACTCTTCCACATGTATTTACATTTATCAGAGGACTTCTTACAGTGGAGTGAAAACAAGAGAACAGACCAGAAGTCCTCAAACAGATGGACAGATAATCTGCTGAAATGTTTGCAAGAAGTTTTAAGTGTTTGCAGTAACTATGTAATAAATGAGCATCAGTATACAGCAGAAGCTGGCAAGCTTTTCTATGATGAGCCTCGATTTACAAAGATGTTGCACTATTGTAGTGAGTTTGACCTGCTTTATAATACTTATCTAGTTTTAGGCCTATTACTTGTGCAAGATCCCCTCTCTTAGTTACTGTGCTGTGATGTAGGCTACAAAGTACACTAAAATGTTAACTGGATGTACTAATCAGTGGGATCCCTGCCCCTGCATGTTGCTGCTTCGCTATGTCTGGTCTGCATGTTGATAATCTAAGATGCACACATGCCTCTGAATGGTCTTTTTAACCAACTGTGAGAAGCCGGGTGTCAGCGATGTCCTTAAACAGACAGCACTTTGTCAATGCAAAGTTTACTGGCTCTGCACATTTTCTACTGAACCTCCCAACAGTTTTTGGTGGATAGAGTATTTAATCCTGCTTTATTTGGCAGTCCATCAAACTAAACCTTTACACTGACAAAAGCATCCTTTATGTATTTTTTGTCTTTATGCTAAGCTACAATGAGTGTTAACCTTAGCTTCTTATTTACCATACACACATGAGAGTGGTATCAGTCTTCTCATCTAATGCTTCTTTTTTTTTTTCCAGGAGGAAATGCTGTGACGGATTCAGGTTTGTGATGGGCCAGTGCATACCTGAAAGTAGGTAAACCATACACACTGTCCTCAAAGTTTGGCTCATGAACTCTCACATCTGATTCACATACTCCAAATCTGATATGGCTCCTCCATTACAGCAGTTTGTAGATTGAAACAAGCTGCACAAAACACGGTCTGGAGACCAGATTTTTTGTATTTGGACCTCCAAATAGGCCCAGATAACGCACATTTTGTGGTCACCTATTGTCAGTTTGGAGTAATTACATTTAAAGAGTCGTTTCAGATAATCGCAGTGCTCTGGTTCAAACAACATACATAACAGCCAAACAGACACTGTGCATAGTTCTGGCACAGACATCTACAACATTTAGCTGTGGCCATTCATAGAAAACATCTGATAACTGTGAAAACTGGACTCACGTAATCATGATCAGGCACAGTATTTTACAGGTTTACACTCACTCACTCACTCACTCACTCACTCACTCACTCACTCACTCACTCACACACACACTCACACACACACACACGCACACACACACACAGAGCATAATGTCTCCATAGACTAACAGTGATTCACATTGGCCACTGGAGGACACTGTTCCTCCATGAACATAACAGCCTTTTGAAGATGGATGTCCAAGAAGAGTCAGCTCATGCATGTGTGTCTGACTTTTTGTATATTTACTAGACAGTTTTGCTCCATACTTACAGCAGTGGTACCTGCTGTGGTGTATCAAAAACCATGCCAAACTGTAAATGTAAACATCGTTCAGCCGCAGAGCACATAAGAATACATTTAAACATAATATGAAAATAGCAAAAAGGCATCAGTGCTGTAATTATCTCTGTTTTCCATTTACTTTAAAAAGATGAATTCTTTTGCCCCTGTCCATAGCCCAAGCCAGAGAACTTTTAATGAGGCATAAAAGCCCTGGGATCAGAAAAAAATTGTGCATGCCCCTAGACATGGGTCTTGTGGGTTGGGTCCACATAACCAAGTTTAATATAGTTTTATGCATGAATATTATGGTGGTTTTCTATTCAGCTATTAATTTCATTGTGAAATTAACTGGAAACAGAGTTTAGTCATTATAAAGGTCTTTTTCACTGCATACAATTTGTTCTTCTGTTTTTATGTAACATTTTACACTGGTGTCCAAGTTTTTGTGGAATCAGGTTTGTAGATTTCCATACAGTGCCCTGTATGTACCCACTGTCACTTTACTTGAGTGTCTATGGGTGTAGGCTACTTTCTGCTAACAATCCCACGATGCAATGCACTGTATTTTATAGATGCAAAAATTACAATTGCTTGTGTGCATTGTCCCAGGAAGCCATGCCAGTGTGACTGTGAACCGGGATTCTTAAACCGATGTAGCTAAATGAAATTCAACCATCATTCATTTTATTGTTTACACATGTGCTTTTCCTGCTGTTACATGTCAAAATATCTTCCATGAGAACAGGCCTACAGAGCTGTCTGTTGGCCCACAGTAGAGGCTCTGCTGGTCAGTTCTCTGCTGTGGATGTGGAACTTCATGTGTGTAAGGGCGTGGTAATAGAGATGAATAGTGCTCTTGGGTGACTGCAGTAATGTTGGTTTTCAGACAGCGGTCCTGAATAGTTCTGCCTCTCTCTCTGTAGGCGTTGATGTGTGTGCAGCATCACCTTGTGAGCAGCAGTGCACTGATAACTTTGGACGAGTTGTCTGCACATGTTACCCCGGGTATCGCTTTGACCGAGAGAGACATCGCAACCACAAATCTCCTTACTGTCTGGGTCAGTGCACTCCCTTCACATCTCCTGGTCAAATACTTATGAACATCATGTCTGTTACTGTCATAAGATGTTCTTCTCCCATTTCATCACACCACAGTCCTGTGATCCTGCCAGCAGCCCACATGCATATTAAAAGAGCATTGTTAAATAAATGGCGCCCTCCTCCTGTTTTGTGTAGCAAAGTAGTTTCCCTCTGTGCCATAAAGCAGCCTGCACTCCAGTGGCACATAATGTAAAATGCCATTATATTACAATGAAGTCATAAAAGGATTATTATGCATAGCTCTTGATCACAGTCTCAAACATCATAAAATGTGTCACATTATGAAAAAAAAAGATGAAAACAATCTATGAGCCATGTTGACAGGTGATGGCCAGGAATAACTTCCTCTCTAAAAAACCCCCAAACTTTTCATTTTGTGTCTCATGTACAATTTTTATTTGTCTTTCTCCCTCTCTCCCGTTCACACACATACACACACACACACACACACAGACATTGATGAGTGTGAGCATCCAGGCAGCAGCATGTGTGATCATGAGTGTGTGAACACGGTGGGCAGCTTCCTGTGTCGCTGTCGGAGCGGCTACATTCTGGCGCCGGACCAACGCTCCTGCATCCCTGTGCACAACTGTGAGTTTGTTTTGTTTCACACTTTGAAAAGAGATTATCAGTTCCCATGTGTTCCCTGCTCCATCATGGTGTTAGTTTCTTTTAGGTCTCCCCTGTGTGAAGACAGTATTCTTCCATGTGGATGTCATGAGGATAATGACACTCAGCTCTAGTCATGCAGTGACTAAGAGTATTCTGTATACACTGTGTATTCATTCGTCCATTTTAACTGTGGGTGATGATGCTGATAACTTTACTATTTCACAGTTTAGACATGAAGTGAGTTATGATTGTGACTGACTTGATATTGTGACCACCCGTTCTGAAAATGTGTGCTAGAAACATTTTAAACGTGTGTTTTGTGTTGCAGTGAGTTCATCTGGGAAGTCAGACACCTTGATGAGTGCTGGTACCTGCTCGTTCACCTGTCAGGACTTCATGGACATGAAAAACAGTCTGCTGCAGCTAAAACTAAAGCTTGGCAATGCACAGTCACCCAACCAGGTATAGCATGTCTACTTTAGAGAGTCTACTTAAAACTGAACCAAAAAGTATTTTGCAGAACTTGATTATTTGTTACCTTTTGGTAACCACAGGATTTGAGTACTTCATTGATTCATTACTAAACTTACTTTAGCCAGTGTGTTGAGAGGTTCAGCATGTAGAAGACTGGACAATAGAAAATAGATCTCTTTCCTCTTTGTCTTTGTAGGTGCCTGACCTGGCCAACAGCAGTAACAAGCCATCTCTGGGGAGGGCAGGAAAAAGTCCTGATAGCCCATGTCTTCCTGGTTTGCCTGGCCCACCGGGAGCTCCTGGGGTCCCAGGTAATGTAGATGTAACTGTAAGGTTAGAGAGGTAAAATCCACTGCTGGCTCCAGATGTGCACAGGGAGAATTTGGGATTAACGGAGTCAACATCTGCAACAATAACAATGCTGCATATACAGTAGAAGATGAAGACGAGGAAACTGTGTTGGAAAAAAATATATATTAAAAATTGCTTGACACTGAATCATTTAAACACTGCAAAAAAAAAAAAACATATAAGATTAAAGGAGAAAAGCATAAAAAGTTAAGTGAAAGCAAGGCAAGCTGGAAAAGAATCAGGCTCTGCAGGTGGGTTGGGGTCTAAGCTTAATGTTAGACAATGATTATTTCCAAAAGCAAAGCTTTGAGGTGACCAGGGTTTACAATGACCTGTCTGAGGAGCTCAGTAGTGACTAACCAATTTTAAGTAATTCTCTTCACTGCTGTATCCATCTCTCCTCACCAGGTCACCCAGGAGAACCAGGAAAGAGAGGGGAACCAGGGGATAGGGGCCCACCTGGCCCTCGGGGTCCACGGGGCAACATGGGACCCATTGGTCCAGAGCCTGACCTGAAGCACATCAAAAGAGGCCGCAGGGGTCCAGTGGTAAGAGTGTTTTTCAGACAGCGATGTCTCAAAATATGGAGGTCACATCTTTAACGTGTCCAATGATCCAGTGTGTCATATGAATATGGGTTTGGTACTGGTTCTATGAGAGCGACCAAGGATCTATCTATCTATCTATCTATCTATCTATCTATCTATCTATCTGTGAAGCACAGCCAACCATCATCCACCACCTTCAGTTCCCATGAAAAAGGGAGGAAGTAAAGGTGGAGAGTGCTCATTTAAAACTCTATGGTGGAAGTTTATGTACAACTGCCAAACAGAATCACGTTATTCAAGATTTAGTGTCAGAGCTGCTGCAATGCTGCAACTTCTTGTCAGGCTCTGTCTTTAATTAGACGTGTCATAGCATGAAAGCTGTCCCAGGACACTGTTGCTCTGACTGAAAGGAAACCTGCTTCTTTGTTGTTGTAACAAGATCAATGAATGTGTTTAGCATAACTGAAACTGTGTCCATGTGTTTGCATCACAAATGTCTTTCTCCTCATATTAGTAGCCTGACAAACCTTCTCATGCCTGTGTCATATCATTCATACAGGGACCCCCTGGGGCACCAGGAAGAGATGGACTAAAGGTCATTATTACATGGCTTTATTTTCCTCATATGTGCTTTGATTTCTTTATGTGTGTCTGTGTGTGTGTGTATGTGTGGAATCACACTGTTGCCATCCAGGGTCTACTTTGTTTTTTGGACACGGAGTGAAACGAGTCCACAAAATGCAAATAGTAAATGGCAAAATAAAATGGATAGATAAAGTACATGCAGGTCTGAAAAGCTAACTTTACAGTGTTTCTGGTTACTTTGTCTCCTCATTGACAATGATTACATTATATACGTTACCAACACGGTTAGTCAAATAATAACCATCACAGTTTGAACCTGCTTGACATTGAATTGAATGGTGTCAGGGCACTTTAAGGAACTGTCCCACACTAAATAGAACAAATTGTTTGTCACAGTGCAGTTTATACCACTCTCAGAAAGCTGTCTGTTGAAACGTGTCCTGTTTCTTATCTACAGGGTGACAGAGGAGCTCCTGGTCCCAGAGGTCCACCCGTAAGTTAACTTATACTGAAAACACATAGTAAATTCACATTGTTAAAGCTACTGTGTAAATCTACATACAGTCTGCTCTGAAAATGCAACAGTCACACTTTTCCAGAAATTATTTGGCTTATTTTATGATCTATTTTATATCTTGGATATTAGAGTTATAATTAAATTTTCCAAAGTAAATGACAAACACATGTAAACGTAAACTAAAGGATGTCGACAGCCACAAATGTACGTTGAATTTATACATTGAAACTTGAAGCTGGACTGTGAATTTGTAATCTACAATCTGCATTTGTATATCTAATTAATAGTCACCTAAGCAATGGATTTGTTTTCCTCCCAAATGAAACGGTGAAAAATGACATGCAGACTGTTTTAAATTCCTCAGTTTCTCTTCTGTCTCCAGGGACCTCCCGGCTCCTTTGACTTCCTTCTGCTAATGATGGCTGACATCCGCAATGACATAATTGAACTGCAGGAGAAGGTGTTTGGGGAGCGGCGAGGCATCTCTCTGGATAATCCTCCTCAATCCAGCGGGGAAGTGGAATTTGTAGACTGGGGCTCTGGACAAGGAGATCTCATGCTCAATACCTGACCTCTGACATGCCACCCACAGTAACAGTCACTCAAGCCCAGCAAAACAAATACCAAACTTGACTCTTTGTTTCTCTCGTGATAAAGGATACTGATGGCAGAGTGCCAACATGTAAATCATGTCTAACGTCACAGCTGGGATGAGCTAAGAAAAGAGCCTTGATTACACTCTCAACACTGCACAGACAGTAAAACGCAGAGAAACATGGATTATAAAACCAGATATTGGAGCACAGACTCTCCTAACCACTGCAAGTGCTGTGTGGCTGCCTTTCATATGCTGTGGTGCGAGTGAGGGATGTGTGTGCAGGACAGAGAGTGAGGAAGATGCAGTGTGTGCCTTTATGTCTGAGTCTCTGAGCTGTGTCTCTGAGCTGAACCACTTCAAACGATGAATTTTATCATCTCCATCTCTTCCTGTTCCTGAGTCTGTCCACGGAAGCTCTGCTGCCACTGACAGTTTGCCTGCAGGGCATTGGTACAAAGACCAAGGATCTGCACTGTGAGCCTCCCCTGCACCTGTCTGCAGTATCCAGCCCTCAAGTCTGAGCTCTGCAGCTATTCTCTACTCTGAGGCATCTTCAGAAACTACAATCTCAATGTTGTACTGTATTTTTATAATGTTGTGTAATGAAACAAGTTCAAATAGGATAAAAAAGATTTACTGCTGCCATATGTTCATCTAAATATAATTTGAAAGAGATGTCAAATATGTTCAACATCCAATCTTTTGATTATACATTTTAAATAAGCAGAATCTGCAGGTATGTGGTGCTTATAAATAACATGCAGCACATTACACTCAAAGGGTGTGCACAATTCAAACAGCTGGAAGGAATTTATGTAATGGGAAAAACAGATAATCACTTTTATTACCCACTTATTATCAGGCAAGTTGACTATGAATGTACTCTTAATTACAGAAATGTCCTGGGAACAGTTTCAGGGGGACGACACATGAAGAAGGAAGGCTGCTTGAACTTACTGTGAAGCAGCTGCTCATTGCTCAATAAAGGTTTGCCTTAAATCTAGATTTGAACTTTCTTAATATTTATTTTTATGAACAGATTATCACACAGCGAAGGAGTAATAAACCTTGTACAGTTGGAAGGACAAAGGCATAAAGAGTGCATCAAAAAAAAAAAACAACTGTTGTGTCATGGACCTCAGTTTTAGTTTGTGAGAAAAAACACAATAAAATAAAGCAGAGCCATGAACCAGTTAAAGGAACAGTTTGGCATTTTGGAAATAACGATTATTTGCCTTCTTGCAGAGCATTATTAAACGTAAAGCAACAACCAACCACCAGTTAGTTCAGCTCAGCATAAAGACTGGAAACGGATGCCCTTCAGTTTTCCAGATTAAACAAGCAAGATACAAAGTGCTAGTTAATGAGCTTTAGACAGGCGAGCAGTTTCCACTTTTCCTGCTAATGTCAGGCAGTAACTTTAGTGTACAGACATGATAGTGTGATCGTTCTTCTCATCTCACTCTTGGCTAGAGAGCGAAAGCTTACTAATTAAAATATTGTATTTTGCTGGTTTAATCAGTAGTAAAACATCCAGAGGAGCTTTAGGGGTGCTGGTGAGAAGACTTAGTCACCGTTGGACAGAGCCAGGCAAGCTGTTCCACTTGGATTTATGGTTTATACAATGTGATGTGAATGCTGCATTTGCATGAGCAATGATATTAAGCATCAATTAAAGTGATAATTAGCAATAGTTCAGCTGTAAATATGCATTGCAATTCTGGGATTCTGGAGCCTTCAGTGGCACTGATAGTGGTTAGCTTTTAATGTTGGCCAAAGAGGGAGAGATTAGACCTGCATTTACGTTTTTAACACAGACAGAAAATATAAACCATGAATGCCACAAGCAGGCACCATACAAATCCCCAAAATGAACAGGGAAGATTTTTGAGTTGAAACTGGATATATAACGCTCCTCTCCTTCCTTGACAACTACTGCCAAAATGCTGCTGAGCAAGGATTTACAATCCAATTTTCATCAGTAGTGCTGATTTAGGGTTAAAAAGGCTCATATCATGTCATATCATGTCAACACTACCTGAAGTGAAGCCTCTCCACCAGCAGAGGGTGCTAACTTACAGATAATCCTCTCCTCACGATGCCCCTGAATACCAACCAGGTGAGACAACAGAAGTCTCAGGGGCTTTCACAGCACTGCATCTTAATTTAATTACCAACCATAAATATTCATAGCTTCCCAAACATGCACTTTATTGAAAATAAGTAAATCATCCCAACATTTACGTGATCGACACAAGCCCCCACTCATTATCCTCAGCAGTGACTGCTGACCTATAGCGTGGTTGAGTGTCGTTATGAAAGGTGTTAGTATCTGAGGTTAGAGGTCAAATGCCTGGGTATAAACAGCTGGAGGCATAATTATAGACCACAGGCTGTCTGAAGGGGCCTGTCTGGGCTCGTACCCACCACCAAGGACATGACTGAGAAATAACACACTGTGTGTTTGATCTGCTATGGTCGAGTTCACACTGTCTGGCCTTTTTGCTGCGTTTGATCTTTTGATCCTGATAAACAGATTTCAGGCAATTTTGCTCTGTTTGCGCGTGTGGGAGAAAGAGTATGAGTGTGTATCACAGCTGTGTATGTGTATAAATAGATATAGTATATTGATTGTGTGTGTATTTTTAATGTTGGTGTATATCCCTATGCCTATATCAATGTGTGTGTACGTGCTTGTCACTCCACAGGCTTCTCACCTAACAGCTCCGCCCCCTGCCGTGCGGTCACTGCTCACAGTACAGTTGTTGCCGCGGCAACCAGGATCAGGAAAAACAACATGAAACAATTTAAGAACCTTGTCAGAGAGAGAAAGGCAAGAGAGTGAAAGAGATTATCTCATTTCCTTCACCGCTTGTCATGCAATTAGATGCTCTCCTCTCAGCCTGTAGGGGACAGCAGAGGTGAGGTCAACAGAGTGCACGCTCAAGCAAAAAGGTCACACAGAGATCTGTCACCTCCATCATAATCAGGTCAGCAACAGGAGCAAGAACTGTCCCGTTTTCTGCAAGGCGAAGATTGAATTATCATTTTTATATCTTACATTTGCAATTTATGATTCAGAATTCTCATCTTCTAAAATACTTAACCATATTCTGTTTCTACTACTGATGATGAGCCTTTAACATCACATTTTCTATCTAAAGCATATATACTGTATCGTTTTTTTAACTATCCATACAGTCGTATCTTTGACTATCTTTGATGTAACAATTTTCACAAGTTTTCACCGAGGCTACTGGGATGCCAGACTACAGCGATGTACTATGAGGAGGGTTGTGTAACTATTTGCTGGCATCTTTAGATGAGAATAAAGATATAACAGATATATTTGGCCAGATGTTTCCTTGTATGAGAGGAATTTCCTCACTGGCACACTATGGCCATTCATAAATACACCTCATGCACGACAGGCCTGTCACTTCAAACAGTCTGGGTCTTTCAGCCTCTGTGTGTGCATGTGTGTGTTTGTGTGCGGATGTGTGTTACTCATGTTGTGGGGACATAAATCAGTTGCTTTCCTTATGGGGACAAAACACAATTCCCCATAATGAAAATCACTAAAATGAAGAGTGAACACTTGAGCTAAGGTTAAGGTAAGGGTTAGGATTAGCCAAGTAGTGGTTATGGTAAGAAGAAGTCTTCAAGAAATAAATGTAAATGTATGTAATGTCTACAACAGTAATACACAACTGCGTGTGTGCGCGTGTGTTTACATGTGTGATGAAGCTTATGAGAGCGGGTGTGTGTGACAGAGGGTGTTTATGCTGTATGTGTGTGTTTGAGTGTATATCCAGGTCCGTTGATTGCTCCTCTGTTGATGAGCGTTTGGAAATCTCCTCTTTTGGCTGCCTTCATGCGAGGGTCAGAAGTCACAGTCTGATGCAGTACATAATTCATTTGTTTGCTCAAGGAAGGTCAGGAAGCATGTCAGACAGTCTCAAACTCCCAATGCCCCAGTTGCCATTAAAGAACCATACCAGTGTTTTTTCAGATGAAAACAGTGTATACCAGACATTTTGGGATTCATTTCAGACATTTCAGGCAATCCGTGACTTCTGCTCATTACAGTACAGAACAAAATCAACATGCAGAAACTGGAAGCTTGCTTCAAAGGTTGTAATAGATAATCCATCATAGTGAATGTAATTTAAAGTTATGGCATCACAACAAGGTGATCTATCTAAATCTATCTAAAAGTTTTCAAATCACTCCAACGTAATGAATGCCTGTCTCAAGCCTCTGCAAGTTCATGTTCAGATCTTCCACTCTCAGCCTTGAGAGTGGGAAAACAACAATTAAAAATGTGAGGCGCCCTTCCCTCATTTCCTGTCATCTCTCTGCTGTCGGTTATCCAATACAGAAACCAAAATGGACCAAAAAGAATTATAGAAAAAAAGAAATGTTATATGCTTTGTTATCATAAACTATGTCATTTATAGTAAATGGGCTAAAACATGCATACAAACACTGATGTGTCTCAACTAAACAGTCACAGGTCAACAGATAACGCCACCGCTTATGATGATGGTATTGATGAAGGTAGTATTGATGAAGCAAAATAAGCAAAACAAAATAAAACCCCAGCATTTGTCGAAGCTTCATGAGGCTAATATGCAGTGGTGTTGCTCGGGTCTCTTGGGGCTCCAAGCAAGATATCCCTGAGGCCCCACCACACCCGTGCACGCCGCAAAAATTTGGTTTTTGCACACATAAATGCACAATTTCTGGGACATTTGAGATGAGTACTGAAAAAATAGATTAGTTGTTCTCAAAGTGAGGTGCAGGGACCAAAAGAGGTCCCTGAAAGCCCAGGCCTATCAATAATCATTGTTGTAAATAAGTGGCTGGAGCCCCCTAGTGGCCGGGGGCTCCAAGCAACTGCCTGGCTTGCCTGTCCGCAAGCCCCGCCCCTGCCAATATGTGGTTTTCTAAAGAAAACAGGGGTCAAGGGACAGCCAGGACCATCGGCCTCTGGTAAAAACTTGGGTAATTCAAACACACATCACAGACATTATTCTTCAGCACTGAGTTTGGTCCTCTGTCGTGCAAAGATCAGCTGCCCCTAACTGGCCACATCTTCATTTCACCCAGGAAGTGTTCCATCTAAGATTTTCACTGTGACAACAGGGACTTTTACAGTGTTATTAATATGTGTGATTTCTGAAACCCCCCGTGCACTTCTTGTTTCATTTTTGTCATGAAGTCATATGGACACTGCATTCAACCCATTAGAAGGAACCTTCATACTGCACTTTTCAGCACAGTTTCATATTATTGAGATAAGAAAAACAGCTTATTCACACTGAAAGCAGCATGAGGAAGCTTTCTTCACAAAAGTATAGAAATTGTTTTCAGAATGAATGTGGGCTCCAGTAGAGGGTTAGTGTATCTTTCATCTCTTCTTCGAAAACTACAAACAAACCACCTCGTGACAGTAAGAAATGCAGAGAGCTTCCATCCAGAGAAAGCTGTCCTCCACCTCCATCATTCCTTTCTCGCCCTCTGGTGTAATAGACCAGGAATGTAAGATTTAAAGCTACACTAATCAATATTTTGAAATATACAATGGTTCAGATGACTGTATGTAATGCAGAAGTAGTTACTCATAGTGGAAACCCACAGAGAGTTACCCTCCTCTGCGGCTGCTCTTTAGAGTTCACGCCAGACTAGAGTTGACTGAGACCAAAACTGAGCTACAAGGTCAAAATAGAACACATTCATTAGGTGAGCAAAATGTGTATATGTATGTAAATAGGCAAATGTTTGCTAACAGATTCACAACTTTATAGCTTTTTCTGCTCCCTCATTAGTGCTGCTTTATGTATATACTTTAAGTCAAAAAACATACTGCTGTCATTTGAGACCTCAGCTTTACAGGAAGTAGTTTTCGAGCAGGAGGCATGTGAAGAATACTTATTACCTGCATGTCAGGGGTCACTTGTAGTTGTGGCATGCAGTCACGCACAGATGTTTTGTTTAAATATAAATTATGTAATGAGAAAATTGTGACCTCCACAAACATAAAATTGCTAAATCACAACACAGGGAGGAACAGCCTTCGACAGGATCCATGAATCAAACTCACAGGGACGGGGACCAAGTGGGTGACACAGAAATCTTACAGTTTACATAACCAGATTTAATGTGTCAGCAAAAGGGCAAGGAAGTTGTTTGGCACAGTGGCTGCAATTCCTGATAAATATTTAGATGTTTCCAGGGATCCGTAACGGGTGAAGATGTTAGGTAAATCACAGGTGTCCGTCATTGCTAGGGTATGCAGCTGCGTGCAACAAGAGGAGTGAGCACACACGCATATAGACGTGTCTTACTATCTAACATGCAGCCATGCACGCACACACGATCTCCTGCACGAAACATAGGCATGCCACAGAACACCTGACAGGTGCAGGCGTGGTCTGCTGCGAGACACGCTATCTTGACACGCTAACTCATTCTTAAATCTGTGTTACGTGCCTGAGGCTGAGTGCTAAGCACCCTGGTTTACTCTCTGGAGCCTGTTCCTCTTCCAGTCCTTGTCTCTGGGCACACCCTCTTCCGATTGTAGACCGACTTCTGTCATTCTGTTCATAATGGAGCTGCTAAGAGGCCTGAGAATCTGAGCTTGTCTGATGAGTAATGGACTTATTAGCTGTGTCAAAAGCATAGCACCAATCCCATGATCAGTATGTATTATCTGTTGTCCTGTAGGTGGCTGTTTAAGAAGCCACTGCATGAGGCTCTTTCAGAAGCACGGATCCCTCAATCAGGACCTGACGGTACGGCGGTGGTCAATCTGTTGAGTTTGTTACTGCACAGATCTCTATGAGGCACACATGCAAGCTCAGCGGAGCTCAGTGGAGGCAACAAATGAATGACTAAAACTCACAAAATGGTTTAGTGTGAAAATTCAGCCATGACTGCAAGAGCATTGGTTTTACACATTTGTCACTGTAAGAAAGGCCAGACTTATTCACCTTTTGATTTGATTCTCCACAGTCGTGCCTGTTGGCGGACTTATCATAGATACAATATCACAGCTGTCAAAAATGGATATCAAAGAGGTGCCTTTTACTTAACTTCACAGGAAAGTTGCATTTGATTGGCATTGTTACGACAGAATTGAGCAGAAAAATCTGAGAGGGCGGATTAATGGCAACACGCTGTGTAAACTCCCTTGGCCTGAGGCACTTGGTCTCCATACACCTTGGCTTCCTCTGTCATTTACAAGCTTTTCGCATGCACGCAGCAAAGCCAAGAGTGCGAAAAACCGGACGAGCAAGTCCACAGCTCTCATGTCTTTTGGGGAAAAAAGAGCTTTGCCTCTGGTTGCAGAGTTGCCTTGTGTGAGGACAACAGCTTCATCTTTTAGACCTCCTGACCTGGCCTGTGGCAGCAGCACTTTTACAACTTGCTTTTTTCCTTTTTAGTTTCTTGAAGGCATACAGATTCTCAATGATTAACATACATAACTTGCCACCAAATGACTATTTGAAGCATTTTAGCACGAGAGACGCATCTCTGCACAGTGATCAACAACACCTCCAACCCTGGCAGTGTTAGCAGTAGTTGTTAACTTAAGTATATAGTTGCATATATATAAGCTCCGCTGGCAGAGGCTGCAGGAGTAAATTAGGTTCTAGAAAAGACCTTTATGTTTGTAACACAGACATTAGCTGTATCCAAAAGGTTAGAAAGGTTGTTAAAGATAACACTTATTTACCAGAAAATCAATGAAAATCAGCTGCATAAATAAATATTTGTATATAAACTTGACAAAAAAAAATGTGTGATGTGAAAGTGCTCATAGAAACAATCACATCTCATTGTGTCAGCTTGTTGTTTGGATGTGACTTCCTGGTGAACACAGTGAAGCATTTAGCAGCTAAAGAGTGGGTGGAAACCAAAACAGAGCAAAAATCAGACTGAATATTTGACTTACTTTCATCAGTTGGCAAGAAACAAAAGTCCACATTTATGCTAATGTTGCTTGGAGTCTGCTAGATGTATAAACGGGCCATTGCATGTTTCAACATTATATCACTGTAAGTTATCACTGTTATCACTTTATATTTCCATATCAGCTTTATAAGGTGATGATGTATCAATGTTGTGTTAACAGCTCAGAATCAGATGGTGCATGACACATCTATTAAAAGATGCTATTAAAAAAGTAAAAATATAACAATAAGTAAAAAATATAACAATAGTAGAAAATATAACAATAAATAAAAGATATAACAATATAAATATACATACACAAGTCTTTTTTTTTTTTTTTTTTACAGAAGCACAGTCTCTTTTCTCAGAAAGTCCAAGCTCAGCGTTAATGTAACGCATAGAGTTATGGCAATGTCAATGTGACAGTAGAGGCAGAGGTGGAGTGTGAAGAGTGTCAGGGGGGTTCCGGGCCTTGTTAATAAGGCTGACAGCAGACGGGAAAAAACTGTTCTTGTGGCGTGAGGTTTTGGTCCTGATGGACTGCAGCCTCCTGCCAGAGGGGGAGGGATCAGCCACAATCTTACCTGCACACCTCAGGGTTCTGGAGACGTACAGGTCCTGGAGAGACGGGAGATTGCAGCCGATCACCTTCCCTACAGACCGAATGACACGCTGCAGTCTGCCCTTGTCCTTGGCAGTGGCAGTAGCGTACCAGATGGTGATGGAGGAGCTGAGGATGGAGGAGCTGTGTGGCCTGAATTAACCAAAAATGGAAATAATGCTGGGTTAAAAAGGAAATTGGAAATTTTCACACATTCAAACACCAGCAAAGATGACTACTCTTTGGCGTTTTTGTGAAGTTTTTTCACCGTTAGCATTAGCTTTATCATCGGGCTAAATATTTTACCTGAAGCACTGCAGACTTTAATTTTGAGTAGTATTTCAGGCATTGAGGTGGTGGAGACTTGATCTGCCCTCTTGGACTAAGAGATCAATACATAATCAGAAGCGAGGCCTTTACCTGTTCCAAATGATCACTCTGAACTTTGACAACATTTTTACTTGTATGTCTTTTTCTCTGCTTAATATACAAACACTTTGGTGAACTGGTCAAAAATGAGCACTCACACTTCAAGTTATTGTAACATCTATGAGTCTATTTCACAATGTCAGCAGTGTTTATGTGCACATGATGAACACTGATTAATGTTTGGAGATTGGTTCACACAGTGTCACCATGCCAATCATTTTCCTGTCAGCCACATAATAGCAGCATTTTATGCTGGCTTGTTTTGTGATTAAAAAAATAATATTGCTTCAGTGACGTGTGTTCCTACAGTCTTCACATTCTTCAAAACAAATGCAAGTTTTAACAGTGTTTGGCTTTGCAGTGGCAATTAATCTCCCACCTGTGCTTCCCATTACCTGTTGTGTAAAACTGAAGACTTGTTGATATTTTGGGGCCAAGCCACAGCTGAGTTACTGTGAGGACATGCCAACAAACCACAAAATCAAGCAACGCAAAAATTCTGTTGAAGACACTCGGAGCATTCAGGCTTATTTATAAATCACTTTGAATGTCGAGACTGATGCATGCGCAGCCACTCATCTTGCTGACACTGGTGCAAAGAAATGGAGACACGCACGCACACACACTCACACACACACACACACACACACACACACACACACACACACACACACACACACACCACAGCACAGCACAGCACAGCACAGCACAGCACAGCATCACAAATTGTTGTTTTTGGCCCAGGCAGAGTGAGAGTTTTCTGGCATGATAGAAGTATCTATGATAGTGGAATTTCCAAGTGGCCTGCTTTGGAAAACAGGCTGATAATTCAATTAGAGCTTGGCAACCAATGTGCAGACACCAGTAGCATTACGAAATGACTCCCACCATAACAAAGGTATTGCTTAGACAGCAGCTGCATGGAACTGGCTGGAGAGAGGCATGGAGACTGCAGTCTAGTGCTCGTTTTTGTAATGTTATTTATACAGCAGCAGGCAGTCACAGATTTATGCAACTGCTGGCCCAGATACCATTTTCCCTTTTTGTGATTGTCTTTCTCATAGCATGTAATAGTGTTACAACATGCTACTGACTCTTTTTTTTTTTTTTTAACCTTCCTGGAAATGGAATTGCTTAATCTGAGCACTCTTTTAATGAGTTTATCTTGCTTAACTTTTCATCAAACCTACCTCACTCACACGAAGGTACAATATAACATAATACAAGAAAGATGTAAAATCAACATCATGTGAATTTGACAGCGTGCTTTCAAAAATAAATGGTGCTCAGAAGTGCTGTTGTAGTTTTTTACTATATTGTTTTAACACAGCAGCATGGTTGTTCAGTGGTTAGCCTTGTAGCCTCACAGCAAGGAGGCCTTGGGTTCAATTCCCAGGTGGGGCCTTTCTGTGTGAAACTTGCATGGTCCCCCTGTGCTCACATGCAGTGCTCTAGTTATCATCACCATCATGTACATGTATATTTTCTGAGAATGTATTTCAGTTGTCTTAACTACAGCATCATTCAACTCTTTTGTGTTTACATTTAGGCACTGATAGCACAGGAAAGTGCACAGTCTATTTTAATAAAGAAAAAGTCAGCAACAATCACAATATTTCCCTAACCTTAATCAAAGTGATTTTATTGCCTAAACCTAAGCTCAGCCTGGACATGAACCCTGGATTTTAGTGTCACACTCCTTCACTTTGCGACTCCTGCACGGGACATAAAATGTGTCCTGCGCCCTTGCACACTTAAAGACTTTAGGTGTTGGGATAGCATTTATTCAAGAAACACACCTTAAGAACTCCGATAGTGCCCGGTTGAAATGTGGATGGGTGGGACAGCTTTACAGTTACTGGTAAACTCTATGGGCGGGGACTTTAATTTGTTTCTGGATCCTGGGATGGATAGGTCATCAGTTAGGCCTGGATATGCAACATCTAAGTCGGTCTCTTACGTGCAATCGTTTCTTTCAACTTATGGTATTTCGGATGTCTGGCGGTTTGTACACCTGACGCACAGGCAATATTCCTTTTTTTCACACCCCCATCAAACATATAGCAGAATTGATTATTTCTTCACTCATAATAAATTGACATCTGAGGTTCACTCAAGTGAATATCATCCTATAGTGGTTTCTGACCTGAACATGCCCAACTCTATGGCTCCCAGATGATTGTGGAGATTTAATTCTCTTCTTTTATCGGATGAAAATATCTTAACTTTCATGTCAGACCAAATTTCTATGTTTCTGGACCTCAATATGACATCAGATGTTTCCATCTCAACAGTCAGGGGAAGCCGTAGGCGTATTTGAGAGGGCAGATGATATCTTTTATGGCTTAAAAAAAAGATACTCTAAGGCGAAGCAGGCCGAACTGGAAAGCCGGATAGCTGATTTGGACAATAGGAACGCGCGAACCCCCTCTGCTGATCTATGCAAAGAATGGTTGAAGCTCACAGCAGAATATGATATGCTTACATCACACTTGATTGGGTATTTACTGCTTAAAACTTGGAGTAATATTTATGAGCATGGGGACAGGGTGGGGCAGGTTCTTGCGAGGCAGCTTAAAGGTGCCAGAGCAGGCTTGACGACTCAGGATGGTAAGACGGTCACTGACCAGTTTGAAATAAACCCTACATTCCAACGTTATTACAAAGATCTCTATAGCTCTGGTGGTCCTCTTAACCCCTCCCTTATCTATGACTTTTTTGGGGATTTGCCTATTCCAACTCTGTCCTCAGGTCAAGTTTCTGCACTGGACGCGCCAATACAGCAGCAAGAGATTATTGCTGCAATTAAATCGTTGCAACCCTGGAAGTCACCTGGCCCAGATGGCTTGCCAAGTGAGTTCTACGCTGCGTTTTCTCAACAACTGGCACCCATTCTTGCAGCAGTATGTGCAGACTCTTTTACCAGGGGGTCTCTTCCTGATACATTGAGTGGGGTTACCTATTTGAAAGTCTGCATAGATTCAGCTTTGGTAAAACATTCATAATGAGTTAAGATGCTGTATGCCTGTCCCTCAGCAATGGTGTTAACAAATGATAATTATTCCAAACTGTTCAGGCTACACCGAGGCACATGTCAAGACTGCCCTCTCAGCCCCCTTCTTTTTGTGTTGGCTATCGAGCGTCTAGCCATAGCTATAAGGAACAATTGTCGTATTCATGGCATTACAAGATATGGCACAGAACATAAACTATCTCTTTATGCTGACGATCTCCTGTTGTTTGTGTCCAAGGCCGAGACAACTATTGCTCGCACTCTGGAAGTTCTTGCTAAATTTGGGGAAATCTCGGGTATAAGCTAAATCTCAATAAAAGTAAATTACTGCCTCTGAACATGACAACCATGGACAATCATGGACACACTGTTTCATTTGAAACTTGAAAAAAATTAGGTGCATGATGAGGGGCTCTGAAGGAGAGTTCCATCAGGTCTGGGGGCCTTTCTTGGATCTCTCTGACCAGATGTCAACAACGGTGTAGGAGTGAGTCTTCTCATGGAGTTCTGGCTGATTCACTGAGCCTCTGTGTGTAAATATTCATGTCTTACTGATTTTTCTTTTTGTGACAGTGGGGAAAGGGGTGTTTAGTTGTGTGTGGGGTGGGGTTTTTGATATGTGAGGTTGTTTTTTTTTTTGTCTTTTCACCCCTACTCTCTCTCTTATGGTGTATATTGTTGTGTATATACTTTGTATTGTTTAAAACTCAACTAAACATATTAAACATAAAAAATGTGTCCTGCATCACTCAGTGGCTGCTTGCCCACTGCTCGTAATACATTTGTCCATCTCAATGAATAAAGACAGTACATTAAAAACAGCACGTCTTCAATCACCCCAACCCGAAAGCCAATACCAACCCACTAAGTTCCCAAATGGTATCCAGTTGCTGTTAGGCATTGTTAACTGTTATCAGCACCACTGATTTTCTTTATATACTGACAGTTTTTTGTTTTGTTTTTTTTAATCTTATCATTTCACAATCTGGTGACAGGGAAGAAAACTCATCTCAGCTTTCCCCATGACTGGCTAATACAAATGCTAAATGGATGTTTAGATTTGGTTCAGCAGCAGTCTAAACATATGCAGCTTTGATAGGAATTCACAGGTGCAGGTGGAGCATATTCACCTGTATTCACATCTGTCACCAGAGACCATCTTTACACAGAGACAGGGGTTATGATCTTCCCTCCATATACGGCCACCTGTTATGTGAGCAAAGTCCTCAAGAAGGCAGTGGGAAGCAAGCCAAATGACATGCTGTTGATAGAGGCTCTGTTCCAAAGCTGTATTTTTAATTATTAGTGTAGCTACAAAATGAGATTCTGAATTAGGTTTTATTACTTCTGGAAGACAACCTGGAAGTTCCAGTTTTACTGTGGCGCTCAATGCTTTTTTAAAATGTGTGTATATGTATATGTATATATATATATATGTGTGTGTGTGTGTGTGTGTGTGTGTGTGTGTGTGTGTGTGTATGTATGTATGTATGTATGTATGTATGTATGTATTCTCCGTCTCTGGAACTCTATGTGCTCAGCTGGGTTGAGATCTGGTGACTACAAAGGTCATAGCTCGCAGTGACTCCTCCTGAGGAAGAGGTGCTCTTCTGTTATTCCCCACATATCACGCAAATACACGAGCTTCACAGTCATCAAATGCACGTGGACCACAATTTACGAACGTATTTTCTGATGTCCTCCACTGTTCAAACACCAGCCAGCTGAGCAGTTTTTGTGACTGAAGCTCCTGCTAGCCGTGCCCCAAAAATTAATCCTCTGTCAAAGTCACCTAAATCTTTTCCTCTTGCCATCTTGATGCGAAATCAGAATCAGCTGGGCCTGGTCAGCATTTTTATACACGCTGTTGTATTTTCATCGACAGTAAGACCAGGCTTCCTGTGTTAGCTACTGTTCCACTGATTAAGAAAACAGAAATGGCTTTCAAAAGCAACACTTTCTGAAAAGAGAGAAACACTTTATGAACTCAAAGCTAATCACACAGGATGATAGCCTCTGTGTTTTTATGTGCAAATAAAAATGCCACCAACCTATGATCAGCTGTTGAAGGTGTGGGCTTCAGTGTCCTTATGTGAATACATAACATGCATACATACTGGAATGTGTGTATGGGTAATGCTAATGTGCGTGCCCATCACCAGGTGTGTAGGCTGCAGGTGTCAGGGTGGGGAGTAAGGCAGGAAATTTTCCACATATAAAAATGTCTGACAGACGGTTAACAAGTACTTTTGATTTATAGTCCATCATAGATTTAAGGCAACATCAAAAGGATGTGCTGCCGTTTCATCGTGTCTGTTTGATGGATTCATCCAGAGAGCACAGTGGTATTTCCTCAGCAGTCAGATCTAAAAAATTCTTGACATAGGAAAATGAATTAAATGAAAGGAAATCAATGCTGCCAATTTATTGAATGTTAATGATTTTGCTACAGCAACACCAAAGAGGTTGTCTAAAGTCTGTGCTGTAGACCTGCTGTCTTTGTCTGGCTAGCGTATCAGCTTCCATTCAATAGTTAAGACAACAACAGAGCGATGCCAGCATGTAATTAACCCTGGCACAGCTCTCAATGGTATTTTTGTTTTGTAATCAATCCTTGGTTATTGTAATATAGGTTAAATTCCTCACTGTGTGCACATTTCTCTGTTGCATAACTGTGCATTTCTCACTGTTGACTCATACAGCTTACTGAGGGGTGAAAGGTATGCTGTTTTTCTTTTTTTCTTTTTTCTTTCTTTCTTTGTATATTCTTGAGGAACAAGCACATAAAATTTACAAAAATGTTTATATGAATATCATGATGGGCGTGTGTGTCCCTCAGTTGTTGTGGGAGCAATGTTTTTACAACCCTATTCTCCCGGAAGGCTCAATTTAAATACTGTTGAGCTGTCGTGGGTGACACGTCCTTATAATGTCACATGGATATCATGGAATGAAACAGGGTGGTGGTCATCATTGTCAAACAAGTGTACAGCCATGCTAGTGCCACTGTTAGGCTACACTTCAGCACAATATTTTGATCTGGACACATTTGTTAATCCAATGTGCATATATTTTGTGAATCTGGAAAACACTCATGTTTTCCTGTGGAGCAGCAAGCAAGACATTCATTTCCTGTATGCTGGAAATTAGTGCTATGTTTACATTCTTGGCAAGAAGTCAGGCATATTAAAGATACCATATTCTGACATGGTTGTCACCTCTCTCATTTGTGATATTCATGGAGGATGTAAAGATACCGAGGAGCAGCAGAGGTCAGGAGAGTGAGACCACGACTTGGGACAGACAACGCTTCAACTTGTCCATGTACAAGATATTCACGTCTCTCCTCCTCCACCATTCTTTGGCCCCCCACATGTATTTGCCTTTGATTTTGAATCTAAAAAACACATCAGCTGTTCTGGAAATGTCCTTGAAAATTTGATCATAAGGATTGTGAGTTTTGAGACACAGACTGTCTCAACTTTCAATTAGTGTTTTCCAAAGTTTAATATTGTGAACATTGATCTTGTGATACATACTCTGGCTTTCCACATGATCCCAACCAAACCAAATGAACATGACTCAACCAAACTGTGGTTGCTTGCCAGGGTCATTCCCCACTGAGAGGCAAACATGCAAACATTCAACTTCTGCCACGTGAGTTCATGCTGAAAGAATACTGCTAGTAAACACTGTTATGCAACTGACTACAGATGAAAAAAATCAGAAAAATTCAAGCGCAAGTTTTTACAGATTGTCAAAGTCCAGAGAGAAGAGAAGCAAACAGATTGCTGTAATTCAACCAGACAATTATAATTCTGATGCTGGAACTAGAATAATTTAAAGTGTAACACTGTAAGATTATTTTGGTCCACTTGGTGTACTCGTCTATAAACTGTTCGGTTTGGTGTTGAGACTTTTTGATATACTTACCTGAACACTGACATTAACAGAAGACAATCTAATGAACCAGGTTTAGAAACTGTTGCCCCATAAATGCATCATGGCTTTCTGCACACTGGGGCCCCACTACATGCAGATAATACCATTTTTATTTTTGTTGCTGCCACTACATACTGTAGATCACTAGCATGAGATCATTGTCTTTTTCTGTTTCAATGGCATTTACTTTTAGAAATATTACTTTGTTTTCATCCTGGTATTGAAGTGAGGACTCAAGCTCAAGTTCTCTTCTGCTCTGCACGTTGGAGGCCTGCTACTGCCAAAGAAAACAACTTGTCCTCAGTGTGAAAGGTCTTGAATGACAGACAGAAAGAACTCTTTGTCAAGCAGCTGCTGTCATTCACAAAACGTTTTCATTCATCTGTGCCAGGGAGTGTCTCCAAGGTTGTTTATATGCTCACTGTTAAGCCTAGAGCCTAATGACTGTGATTTGGAAAAAAAAACAAGGATATCTGCACAACTGGCATTATATCTGAATCCTTCTGTTGAGTGTGTACTTTAATACTGAGTAATGTATTTAATCATGACATCTACATAATGACACACAGAGATAACATACAGTATTGTGCATATCCATCTGCCAGATCGTCCCTATGAGGATCATCATGTTTATTTTTTATTTAACAGAATCAAACAATCCCTCTTCACTATTTGCAAGTCATGGCCATTTAAGCTGATTGCTCGAAAGCATATGTATGAGTCATGGTGTGAGAACTGGAATGCAAATTGGCATACCTGCACATTTACTCACCTGCCTTTGTCCATGTGTAAGAAACTGAGGCGAATGCTTTGTGAGGACAATGTTGGTGCCACACCCTTGCATGAATATCTTTCCTTGTTATTCCCTTCTATTAATGCCCCCTTTATACATTTGCAATATTTTTTAGATATTTCATGTTCCAAATGTTTTGTGTTACAGATGTCTAACCCCGTTTACACTTGAAAAATCTCTTAAAAATTATTCATTTGCATATGCCACTAAAATGTCTTTTAAAAGCTTTTATGCCCAGTATTCATTATTCAAATTACAAAACATTTTTTCACAAACATGAACACAGAAAAACATTGTTGTGGTGTTTCCTCTTACTTTACCTTTGAATACCCGATTGCTTAAGGTAAAACCTTCCTCGATGGGCGGTGCTGCTGCAAATGGCACACTGCTGCAGGAATATAGGGTTCACTGTGAGCTCCTCCAGCCTCTGGTCATCGCAGCTCCTCAGCCTGTAACTCCATTCACATCCCTTTATGGCATGAGAATTGATGCGGTTCGCATATAAAATGTATCTGTCACCACCAAATGTCCACATCAATCTGTCTCTTTACCCAGCTTCAGTGTTTGTTTACACTTCTCTCATGTATTTGGTCTTAGACTGTATATTAGTTAGTTTTCAAAGGTGTTTGGTCAAACTGTATTTTCTGGGAAATGGCAAGCAGCTCATAAATATTGATCAGAATGCATTGTTTTCTACAGTGTAGTATCATTTTAATGAGAAACAGCATGTTACTGTCAAAATTTTGCTGTTATCTTACAGCAGTTTATTACAGTGTAAGGTTGCATATAAGTGGTGGTCTGTTGCTATGAGTTTTTTCTCACTTATTTTTTAGCTGCAGTCCTTAATTACTCATTCTCAGGTCCCTGCTGACCCATTTTGGCAAAATCCATTGTCCCCAATGTCTTGTTAATGAATGAATGAAAAGCAAAAATGCTAGGAAATGGACATTTTATTGCCTAAGCCTAATCTTTTCTATGCATGCCACCCCTGTACACCAGCCATGCTTGCTAAGCTCCGACTCATCAACTATTATGTTTCATCTCTGGTCTTGTGCTCCTTATTTTGAGGAAATTTATATTGTTGCTACTCAGGGCAATGCCCCTCAATTGCAAAATTGCCCTGTGGACTCTAAGCACCAAAGACTTCTCGAGAACACATAATTATCACATATCATCTGTCATGATAAACAAATATCTTTACTACATTTAACTGTCTCTTCTGATTGAAGTGATGCTCTCGTGAAGGTTCAGTCAGGAAGACAAATCACTTTCATGCTTAGGCCTGTAGTTTTTTTCTCAATCCATCCTGCATTCACTCCTCTCAATGTCTTTGCTGCTATTGTCTTGGGCTAACTATTGAGACATCAGCTGTTGTCATCAGCGGGTCACATCTACCCAGTAGCACAGCGACACACTGTCATTGTGAGCCCATTATCTTACTGCTGTATTTTCTAATATGATACTCTCACCTCCTTAATATTTTCATCCTGTTATGTGCACCACTTCATCTCCACATCACCACTCAGTCAGATCCATCAGCTTCATCAATTCATCATCCTCATCAACCTGTCTGTCTCAGCAGAGACATCAACCACCACCACCACCTGTGTCTGGACTGCATGGGAGGATTTATCTTGCTGCTGCTTGGGGTGATGCCCCTCAATTACAAAGCCTCCTTGTAGACTCTATGACTCTAAGACTTTCTGATAAGGCCTAGTTATCACATATCATCTGTCATAATAAACAATTATCTTTATTTTCTTCACATGTCTCTCCTGATTGAAATTACATTTGGAAGCTGAGAACTGGCTTGACATGAAATCTGAATAATTTCTCAACTGACAGGCTGGGTGATGGGTTGTTGACAGATCTATTTCGTCACCTTATTAAAATAATTGCCTAAGTCATTTTTCAACAAAAATGATTTCTTTTGCCTAAATCACCTCCTTATGATGCCGCCCACCTCTGGTAAAAGTTTTCTGAAAAACTTGAAAAAATGACTTAGGCAATTATTTTAATAAGGTGATGATTTGTAACCTCATTTGATGTGGCACTGTGGGCCAGGCTGCATGAACACTGTGTTCTGCCACCACATATGACACATGACATCAGTAGCATTTCCTTGTGAGATTATCTTTTCTTCCCCCAATCTGAGCTGTATCATCAAATGTGATTTCCATATCAATCATCAGCTTGCGGTGTTTATTAAGCTTGCTTGTTTGAATGCAGAGAGCTTCCAGAGTGTGGATGGACAAGGGGAGCGGAGACTGTTGTATATCTGTAAACATGTGAAGGAGTGGAGAAGGAGACAAGTGGAGTAGAGCCAAATTTTTATTGTGGTGTTTACAAGATGCTCACATCTCAGAGATGGGTGGATGACAAACTGTGCTGCCCTGTAGGGATCAAAATTTATTTAAGCGAGGTTACACCCATTGGCAACAAACAACTAGACTCCTCTCTCTGTCATTCCCACACACAGACACACACTCATGTCTGAGGCTTGCACGCCACCCATACCTCTACACATACCTACAGCAGCGAGCATGCACACACACACACACACCGACAAGCGTTGCAACATACCGTATATGCAGGCTAGGTGTGGCAGTTCCTTCAGCGGTTTCTGTCATGTCTCTTTAACATTCCCGTATCATGATCACCATCTTTAATCTCCTGCTTTGTGAGGGCCTGCAAGCTAACAAGCTGTTGGATTACTGCCTTTACTTATCACACATGCCTGCACAAGGCACACAGTTAACTCACTTCTTCATTTTTTATCTGCCTCTACCTGAACTGTATAATATATACATGCATATGTAAGCATGCAGAAGTGTGGCGTTTTCTCACTCTTTATGTTTTATCACTGTGCCCATAAACCACATAAGCCCGCACTGTGTGACACTGCTCAAATACACGTTACTGTGGGCCTTGTCACACACAATGACCCACATATTCTCATGCATGCATGCAAACATACACACACACATACACAAGCTGAGCGGCCAGACATGTCAGCCTCAGTATGTTTCTTTTTATCTACCTCCTTGTCACTCACTGTGTTGCAAAAAAGAGCCTGTTAAGACACAGAGCGATCAGATGCTGTGCTTCACGATACACATAATTAAATCTATTCCCACTGGTAGAAAAGGAAGGCTGGTGGCTGTGTAATTTACACCACTGTCCAGCGGCAAAGTCAGCAAAATCAGGCAGGGTGTCGTCATCCTGCCTCTGTTCTCCCACTGCGTGTAATGAATCCAATGTGTCTGAGCCCTGGCATGCACAAATGATTAACTGGTGGCAAAGAGAACTGATTAAGGAGATAAAGCTTGGCACACAATAGCCTCAGTGCTACACGTGTACCTGCATAACCAGAGCTTCCTCACGCAATGGAATTATTCAACTCTCCTGATCATTCCGTTTGGATTGTAACACCCTCTATACCCGAGTTTCTTGACTGCAGGAGACAGAAGAGGTGAATTGATCTGTAGTAAATATGGAAATTTGCAGTCCTTCAGTGTCATTCTTTGTTGTCTTAGACTTGAATGACAGTATAAAAGAGCAGGACTGCAATATGTAGCAATTTAAGAAAAAGTATGGGTCACATTGATGGTAAATGAAACTACTGACAGAGGCTGAGGGGTGCAGAAATTTAAGTGAGATTCTTTGCCAGGAGAGTAGTAAAACCAATAATAAGTCTATAATACATGTTACAATACACAACACATACATATAAACCTAAACCGGGAGAAGCAGTCGAAAGAGATTTCAAATGGGAGAGCACAAATCACGCTCAAGTGTGCAAATTGGAACATGCAGAGGACGTCTCAGCTCACTTTTCTTAGTTATGTGGCTTGAGATGGATGGTACACCCGTGGGCCACACGGAAACAAGGTGGCTTTAGAGAGAATCCATTATCATACATTATCAGTGGATCTGTTTGGGGCTGGTACTAATTACCGACGCTCAGTGAGCAGTGCTCTCCCCTCCATGGCATGGTGACAGTTTGGTAACTGAGAAGAAAGTTTGACCAGCTTCTCCACAGAGGAAATCCTATTATTTCATTTTTATTATGCAGTCACAACTGTCAATATACAGCAACCCAAATCAGACAGTGGTTATTATAGCTTGGAGGTGGTTGAGCGAGATGTAACCAAGGCAAACTGCCATTCATGACAAAACATATGAATCATTCCTCTATCTTTTGGGTATTATCACCATAACTGGAATAAAACAATATTTTTTGTTGTGCATTTAAATGTTACACTGTCTATAATGAAAATAAAATAAACATTTATGGCGTATATAAAACTCTTGACATCTAAACAGTTATTTGAGTCTGCTGGTATGCCATTGACCACTACTGGGCCTCTTGTCCCACTCTGGTACTAGGGGTGGGACAAAATATCAATACAGGAATATGTCGTATTGCTTCCTCTTGTGATATATCATCAATGCACTTGTGCCAAATATTGATATATTTATTAAAACAAGTACGTGTGCTAAACTGACCCCCTCTGCCAATTTAATTTTCCAGATGTGGACAAAGACGAGTTGCAGTACAATGACTCTATGCACTTCTTTGTACAATGTTTCATCTCAGTTGTCAAACTCTGGGAAACTGACACCACAATGCAGTGAATAAATACTACATACGTAATTACTGCTTTTTGCCTTTTTAGGGCTATTTATTCATCTTCAGGTCCATAGACATCTTGATGTATTATATTATCTTGCAAATATTGCATGCATCAAGACACCTGAATACCAAAAATCAAAGCTGGCACCTACATAAAGCGGCACTTCTCATAAACAAGCTTACCAGTGCTGTTGCCACGGTATGGCTGTGTCGTGGTTCTAGTCATCTTGGCCTCTGACCTGGTGGTACAATAGTGGACATTGGAGCTCTGCAGCATGTAAGCTGTTTATTTGTCTATTTCATGACTTGGCAAGACTACCTTCCAGGAAAAAGTTCCCCTGGGAGCTCAAAGGTGACCAGTGTGGATTGTCCATCCATACCTGTCAACACTGAGATTTGAAAATAAGGGAAATATTCTGGCACCCTGCCCTGGGCTGGCCTACCACCCTTACCACTGTCCACATACCCCTTATATTTACACAATGGTATGAATCCTAAAATCATTACTAGAAAAACACTTTTGGGTTTGGGTTAACCAGTTCCTACAGTAAGTGACTACAGTCAGGTGGTCAGAGTCAGATACCTGGTAGAAAGTGAAATGCTGTGAACATCCCTGCATTATAATGAAAACACTAAAGGGGCAGATAAATTTAGCACTTAGTTTAAATATGTATTACTTGAAGGAAATGTACACATCACTGACACATTATGATTCTGAAAGTGGACTACAGACATGGTATAAATGCAACCATTGGTGGAGCATGTTTCTGTGCCTCTTGGGTGCACTTATGCTTGGCAGATTTGTTGGAGAATAACAGGATTGTTGACAGGTTTGTGTCAATCTCTCAGGCCAACAGGCCAATCATGCTCAAGCATCATTTATCTCCAGAGCCTTCATCTTCTTGTGAATCGTTTGTCTTGTGATTGTAGGTGTTACTTCTCTATTACCTCTCTGCTAGACTTGGCTTTACCTGATTAGCAGTAAAACAAAAGGATGTGCTAAACATTTATCGACCACATTACTGTTTCAGGGTTTCATAGTCATTTCAGGTAACAGATCATCATTGCATTGTTTATCATCACTGTGATTAGGCCTGAGGACAGTGACCGAAACATGCACAAACATGCTCGGTTTATGTAGGAGTGCTACAGCTAGCTTGCTTGGGTTTCTCTAAACCATTATAGGAGCTTTTGCAGCTTCCTGAAACCAAGATATTTGGGATATTATCATGCATGGAGGAGCACTCCACATGAGTTCACACGAGAAAAGTTCTGTTTTCACCTTTTGTGATTCCTGACTCTATGTTACCCTGCAATCGACTGGTGACCGGTTCAGGGTGTACCCCGCCTTTCGCCCAATGACAGCTGGGATAGGCTCCAGCCCCCCCACCCCCGAAAGGGATAGTCAGGTAAAGTCAGGTAAAGACAATGGATGGATGGATGTGTTCTCTAGATTGAGTTTTGGAGAATGATGAGCATGGCCAGTCTCATCGAGCTCCATGTACTGCAGTGTGCACAGCAAAGTACCCTTTGTCTGTTAGTCAGATCATTTGCTTTTTTTAATTTGCGTTTTCTGTCTGTCATTTTTGTTTTTACTACGGGGGCGGCACGGTGGGGCAGCAGGTAGCGCGCGTGCCTCACAGCAAGAAGGTCGCCGGTTCGATCCCTGGGTCGGGCGGGGCCTCTCCGTGTGAAGCTTGCATGTTCATCCCGTGCATGCGTGGGCTCTCTCCGGGCACCCCAGCTTCCTCCAACAGACCAAAAACATGCTCATTAGGTTAATTGGTAACATAAAATTGTCCCTAGGTTTGTCTGTGTATGTTGCCCTGCAGTCGGCTGGCGACCAGCTCGGCTCAGGCTGCAGGCTCCCGCCTGCTGACAGCTGGGATAGGCTCCCCCCCCCTCCATCCAGCTTCAGGGTATAGAAAATGGATGGACGGCTGGATGGCTCACATGGAGGACAGAGGGCAGACACTGTCCTCTCAAGACAAACAGCATTAGTTCTTGTAGACGTATGGCAGATGAATGTATGTGTTAGACTGCTGACTGAGGGTTTGTGTCTTGTCTCCTATCAGCCAATGTTAGTTTGCTTACCTGTGTCCACAAGTGTTACTTAACCTTCACAATGTGTTTTAGAGGCCCAAACATATCCATACCAATAATGAGGGCAGCATGTCAGATAATGCTGAAATGGATCATTTTGGATTGCACAAAACATCTTATCTTATTATGTTCTTCTGTGTGCAGAGTAAGAGGTTTTCATTTATTCCATAGTATTATTTTAAGCTCATTTTGTGTCTTGTGTTATCCCAGCAAACTGACAAGAAAAAACCTCTGGCCTGGAAACCTACTTCTGAACATTCATCTTTAGGAACGTATAGTATAAAGCGTGTCCAAGTGGTCCAGCTGACATAGTACAAAAGCACAGTTGCCCTGCAAATGCATAACTGCAAACTTTTTTCTTTCTCTTCCTTGTATTTTACACAACTTAGCGTGCTGTCTAAAAAAACGACCCATGATTGTTTTGATAGAAAAGGGTGACTGATACCTCCCTCAGCTCTTTCTGTACACAACCTCCCGACCCTTGGCTCTGTCCAAGCAAACACAGTCTGCACGCAATGCACAATGATTAACCCGTAGCTCGTCTATTGAGGGAGGAACCACTCAGTAGGCAAAAAAAGTTTCCTGTCTACAACATGGACCCTGCTGCTCCCCTTGTTTTCTTTCTACATAAACATTCTTACAGCATGGAAATTTGGACATGGTTTGGTCTTGGAAAATGGGATAAGAAAGGTTGCAACTATGCCTGGCAACAGTATCACTGTTGATGCTAGAAACAATTTCAATGGTAGTATGACCCATCTATAAATCTTTAACTTGTGCCTTTACAAGCCAGCACGTAGCTCTCCAATGGAAATCAGAGAGTTTTGGTGCTGGCTTACACACTTTGTTTGATCATGTCTATGGAATTTTTTCTCTCATTTCTCATCACATTTAGCATACAAACACACAATGTATGAAGCCTCCATCAACCACATCAAAGGTGCATTATGACTGTGACATTTTGGTCCTATGAGTGGGTAGAAACCTCCAACTATGCGCTTTTGCAAAGAATTTTTAGGACTTACAATGTCTATTTATGATTTATTCATTTACATAATGTATTAATTTACCATCTGTGGTTTTAGATAACACTTTGGCTAGATTATACTACCTCATTCATCTTTATTAGCTTTTGTTATTCAAGTGTGGTGCTTAATTTTGCCAGAGCTCACAGCTGACTACACATTCATGCACTTACACATGAAAAGATAAAAATGGACTTGAAATCCAAAAAAACAATTTGGGTTAGAGTAAAGTAAAAGTAAAGAGCAAGTCATTATAGAGCTGGTGTATGTTGGCTGCTTTTGTCACCAAAAATAATAATAACTGAAATTAACCTTTCAAAAAAACAGTGCATCAAACAACTTTCTCACTGTTTACATGTGCAAATATCTACATTTTCAATGATGCAAATCCACTCCACAAACAATTACCCTGACCCATTCATTATGGTCTCCAGAAAGTGGATCAGAGTGAGACCTCTTTGCTGAAATCAGTCTCTGTGGATTAACCCGTAGATCATAGGCTGGTTGATGGCCCGTTGGTTTGCACTGCAGAGAGAATGAAGGTTGTGGAGGGGGCAGTGTGTGTGTGTGTGTGTGTGTGTATGTGTGTGTGTGTGCGTGTGTGTGTGTGGGTGTGTGTGTGTGTGTGTGTGTGTGTGGAGGGGGCACAAGAGGTTAATTTCTGTCATGCATGACTTGCTTTGCGTGCCAAGCTTATCCATATCTTATTTCCCCATAGAAAAAAAGGGCTGGCTACCAGAACAAATGCCACAGCAAAACTATATTCTATTTAACCTATAGATAACAAATGGGCTTGTAAAGACGCAATAAGAGTCACCAAAAACTGAGATCAGCAGCCGTAGTGAATCACAGCTCACTACACAAGAATATTACAGGAATATAGGAACCTGCAGGGCATACAAACAATACTTCATTTCAAACAATATTGTTCAATATTAGAGAATGCAATCATTTGGAAATTAACTTTATTTACCAACAACAGTTTTACGAAGTGTTCCTGAGCCCATGTTGTAATCTATTTTATACAATCATGTGTTCACAAAGTGGTGAACCTCCCTCCATCCTCGCTTGTGAACAACTGAGCCTTTCCAGGATGTCCCTTTCATACCTAATCATGATACTATCACCTGTTACCAATCAAACTGTTTACCTTTGAAATGTTCCAAACAGGTGTTTTTGGAGCATTCCAAAACTTTCCCAGTCTTTAGTTGCTCCTGTTCCAACTTGTTTGAAACTTGTTGCTGCATCAAATTCAGTATAAAGTTTGGGGTCCCCTGCTGAAGCTGTTGCCCCCACGACCCAACCCCGGGTAATCAGTTGAAGATGAGATGAGATGAGATGAGACAAACTTTGGTTTTACACTTTAAATCAGTCTTTAAAGCTGCATTAATCAATATTTGTCCACTAGAGGGCAGTGATTAGAGTTAAGTCCAATATTCTCCTTTAAACTCTGCTTTGATCCTGAAAAAAAAAAAAAAAACATCTTGGTTTTTAAGTTGCTTGTTGTTCAGCTTTCTTCACCATCTAAGTTTGCAAACGGCACTGCAAACGAGACTGAAAAGGTAAATGTATAACCTGAGACTAAAAGAGAAGGCTCTGTAGACCTGCAGACTCGGGTGATAATTCTATGTGGATTTGTTATTTTATTCAACGTTAATACAAACAAATTGATTAATGCAGCTTTAAATATTTTCCTGGAATATGGCAGAAAGTTTTTCTTTTCTTTTTCTTTTTCCATGGGACCAGCATGCGGCCATGGCCAGACAGTTAATTGGGATCATGACCTCAATTCACCCAATTCACTCACTCAAAAGCATTAAATACTGTGATGTTCTTGTAGACGTATGGCAGATGAATGTATGTGTTAGACTGCTGACTGAGGGTTTGTGTCTTGTCTCCTATCAGCCAATGTTAGTTTGCTTACCTGTGTCCACAAGTGTTACTTAACCTTCACAATGTGTTTTAGAGGCCCAAACATATCCATACCTTTAACAATGAGGGCAGCACGTCAGATAATGCTGAAATGGATCATTTTGGATTGCACAAAACATCTTATCTTATTATGTTCTTCTGTGTGCAGAGTGCGTGTCCAAGTGGTCCAGCTGACATAGTACAAAAACATAGTTGCCCATCAAATGAAGCCAGAACTGGCCATAGTATTTGTGTTTTGTGTTTGCCAATGAAGCAAACTTAGCAAAGCAGGAAAACGCCATGTGAATAGATATTAAACAATGCATTTTATATGTTAACATACACAACAACATATACAGACCACAAAAAAATTGCCTGGTCTGCATTTCTGCTGCGACATTCAGACGATAGGGTCAGAGTTTGACATGAACAGCATGAAAGCAAGGATCCATCCTGACTTGTGTCAGCAGTTTAGATTACTGGTGGTGTTGCAATGGTATGGGGGATATTGTCTTGGCATACTTTGGGCTCATTACCAAACATGTGAGCACTGTTTAAATGCCACAGCCTAAGTATGAGTGTTGTTGCTGACTATGTCCATCCCTTTTTGACCATGGTGTCTCCATCGTCTAATGGATACTTCCATCAGGATAAGGCATTACCTTTGGGATGTGGTGCTACGAGAGAATCACATCATAGATGTGCAAGTTGCAACTACATATATTCAGGGATGCTCCATGTTCTGATTATTGCAGTAACAACGTTCCTTGATTGTTTCAGATGTTTTGACTGAAAGTGTATTTTAATTTTGCTTTTTTTAAAAAAACACTAGTCTTTATAGTGTTCAATGGAAAACTGTTCTAATGTTGCATTTTTGATGAACAAAAAACTTTCATACAACACCAGCTAAGATGTTATTTATAAGTTATATTCATTCTGCTGTATCAAGCTGAAACTAAGCCAAATATCTAACGTGTTCGCGTGTCTGCTTCTTCTTTTACTTTGATTTCTTTCTTTCTTTCTTTTTTGTTGCTGTACTGCTCGTGACTCTCCCCAGACACGCATCTAAAGGCTTTTCCCTTTATGAGCTCCCCTTCCTTGGCCCAACCTACTTACACTCAGTTATGACACCTTCGTGATCCACTAGAGAGGGAGAGGTGACAGAAAGATGGATGACCGAGATATTTCCGCACGCAACTATTGTTATTGCCGCAGAGCGCAAATACTGGCTTGCGTAAGGACGGAGGAGGGTTGTGGGGGTGGGAGTGAGGGGAAACCATTAGCTCAGTTACTAATCTGGTATTCACGCCTGGTCAGGAAGGGAAGGTGATCCGGTACCCCCACCCATTCACACACATACGCAGAGAGAGAGAGAGAGAGAGAGAGAGAGAGAGAGAGAGAGAGAGAGAGAGAGGGCTGTCTCTCTCCGCCATGCAAACACACACAGTATGTGAAGAGGACGCTGTCCCGTGTTTGACATATCAGCAGCTGATTTTGGTGCTCACACGGTGACCCGCTCTGACCCTGTTATCTACTGACTGTCTCTGTTTAGACCCGAACTTACGTAAGATCCATTTGACTCTGTCCTCTGAAATAGTGCAGTCACCTGTTGCGCCAGCCGTTGGCCTTTTGATAAACCGCAGTCTTATCATGTCTCATTTGCAGATTAATAACAAGGAGAATGATCGCTGTATGTATTGCTTTTTATTTTTCAACATGCATATTGCGCATATATATATACAAAGTATTTCTCAAGTGCAATGCAACATATAACATTGGTAGTTTTCTCATAGTATTGGCAATAGTATTTTTTTGATGGGATGGGATTTTTATGGCGTTTAGTATTTTTATAATCTGTACATAATGTACACAATTAATTTTCTATCTTGACCCTTCTGTGCCACTGTTTTTGCTTTTTGTAATACTTTTTGACTGTAAGACTTAAATTCCTTGGTGTGGGAACAATATTCTTGGCTTATCTTATCCTAAACCTTACCGTCTATGTTAGTTTGATGCTGATAAGAGTTACGTTGAGCAAAGCTTCACATGGAGCTGCCTTTATTGAAGACAATAGGAGTGTTTCATAAAATAAAATACGAATAAAAGTTCAGAATCTGAACACTGGTTGTGCACCTTATGTGAGAGCTACATTATACAAAACATTTCAATTTCTTCTGCTTTGCTAGAGTATTTCCATGTTATGCTACTTTGTACTTCTATTCCTCTACATTTCAAAGGGAAATATTGTACGTCTACTCCACTCCATTTTTTACAACAAACAAATGATCTCCTTACAAAATATGATGCATTGATTTATGTCTACACAACTACACAATAGTATAAGAAGGAGTTAACTACTTACATAATGACCAGAAACAACATTTAGGTACCACTTACATCGTAATACATCAATAGTAATGATTATAACAACACTTTGAGGTAAGAGGTCATCCAATCGTTTCATCCAGGCTGAATGAAACGATTGGATGGACTTATTACAGGCCTTCAATGCCACAGATAGCAGATTTTTTTTCTTCTATTTGTCAGAGCATTTGATTTATTGATCGCTGCCACAAACACAGGCCAGGCAGAAAATAGCTTTAAGTACAAAACTAAAAGTATATATTTTTTCCCCAAAATCTTCTTTGATTTACTTGTAAAGGAGTGCTTCAGTCCATTCACAGGTTTTAAAATATACTTGAATGTTACACAAGAAAAAAACTAAAATGGGACACAACAGGAGAAGGAAAACTATATTAACACTGTAGCTAACCTTCAAGGTAATATATAATCATAGCTGCGTGTGGTCCCAACTAATAAAACAACAACTTTTACACCCTGTGTGCAGCAAGGAGTTGTACATTGTTTTACTGTAAAATCGACTTTGACCGTAAGGCATGCGACAGATAAGATAATAACGTTTAGTGGAAAACATCAAATGTATGTAAGATAATGAGCGAAAACTTAATTGTATATCTTTTGAGTGTGTGTCACAATCATTTTTAGCTCCATATTAATTCTTGTCCACAATGCATTGAATGGGATATGCTGTAAGTTTGTATTAGGTCATAGGCAACATTCATGTGAGGTGTCATGACCTGCAGTCCAAAATAATCCTATTAAGGTTTGCCCGATCGGGCACACGCAAGGCCAGGAGTGTGTTCACTGATGTCCTACTGGTCAAGCCATTGTTCTCTTTGAGAGCAGAGAAACTGTATTATTACATTTACTTTAGAGTAAGGTTGACCTTTTCAGTTTATAATTACTGCAACGGCAAAGGAAACATTGAGGGTCCACAGTCCACCAATTTTACGCATGAAGTTCAGCTCGTCAAGAGGAGCACTACCATGAAAACAGTTGCATGTCTTCCCAGACTTTCCCAAAGTTTGAAAAGTTGACCCAGTTGGTGATGCAGGGATGGTCTCATGAACAAGCTGTATAATCAGCACATCCTCACTCCAAGCTCGTCACATATGGAGACTTGGTCAGGACAACTTGGGTCACTGAGAACCTTATTAGCATAATTTTTCAACATGCAGGGCTAACATCCGGTTAGCAACATCCGATTCAACTTTCAAAATAAAACTTGCTGAGAACAAAGTGAAACACATGGTTAACGTTGTGAGACAGCCACACTTTGGAAAGGTTTAAGAAAAGATCATTCTTTGTGTTGAATATGGACAAAACTTATGTAAGATACATCAAGTTACTTTTACAAAAGAAATCCGTCGCCTCTTTCAGTTTCACATGGGACATGAACCACCCAACCACCAACCGCCCAATCCAGGTTGGTATGATGGAAAATTTATGGTCCAAGAAATTGACTCATGCAAGGAACTAAAAGTCAGGATATCTCAGCCCCTGATGCTTTAATTCTGACAATTCTGAATTCAAAACTGATCTCTCATGGGCAATGTTGGACAGTAATGGGATTACAATGTGAAATTAAGTAATCACATTACAGTTGCTAATCCCAGTCTATTGCTTTGACATTTGAAAGGTTAATGTCAGCATGGACTCTGCATTCAGTGCAACTTCCCAGTACATGTTAACTTGATGCAGAGCTTTGAGGTCAGAGGTCAAATGTGACTCCCAGAAGTTCACATGTTGTGTGTTCTTAGATCACTTGCATTAGTCACAGGTACATGCAGTCAGAATGGCTAATTGAGCTGCTGGATGGTCAGTAAGTCCCTCTGAATTATAGGTTCCCTGATGTGTTGTTTTCTGTTTCTACATGTGTTAAAATACAAAAGATGTCATATTGGTGGCACGGTGGATCAGTGGGGGTGGCACAGTGGACCAGTGGTAACACTGTCGCCTCACAACTAGAAGGTTCAGGGTTGGATTTCCGCCTGGGGTGCTGTGGGTGCCAGGGGCATGTCCTTCACCATGCCATCCGTGCCTGCTGCTCGAGGAGAGGAGTTTGCATGTTCTCCCCGTGTTCACCTGGGGTATACTCCATAAAAAAACCCCACTAAAAACATGCACCACCCAACCAATGGTGACAGAAGGAACTTGGTACCCGGGTACCGCTGTCGGCTGGCAGCCCACCGCTCCTGGTCTGCCACGGAGGAGGGACTTACCAGGATGGGTTAAATGCGGAGAAAGAATTTCACTGAAGCATGGGGTTCCCCCTCTGTAACTATGCATGTTGTGCTGTGATCAATAAAGGATTCTTCTTCTTCTCTCTTCTTGTATGTGGTAGTCAAAGACAATATAGTCAATATAATATAACTCATCTGGGTACGCACTGTACCCCAGTACCCCACTCCTTTAATTCCTAGTTACAGGGAACAAACAGTAATGGTTTCAATGGTCTCAGTGTTCTGCCCTGTCAAATTTAAAGTAACGTGAAATTATCTATGTCTATATGTAACTTAATTGCTACAGGTAGTAACATGATCAGTGATTTCATGGTGTAGACACTCCAAAGGCAGCGCTAAAGCAGATGTATTCTGTGCTGAGGACACCTTTGTCTAAACAGTTCTTAATCTTTGATTTTATGCTCTCAAAAGCAACGTTAAAATGCACCTGTAAGAAGGAATGCTGCCAGTGTAAAATGTTAAAAACAATATGAGCAACAGCTTTTTTGTTTGACCACCATGACCTTCTTATTTTTATCTGCTTGTTTTGAGCTTTTTATCGCTTGATGACAAGCCGTAGAGGTACATTCATTCATCCAGCTCATGCTAAATCATGAATACCTGCTCAAAGTAAAAACAACCTCCTGACAGCGGCGGTATGCAAAGAAAGACACGCAACGCAGACAGCGAAACAGAGGTACACACCTGCTCTGAAGGTGTGTACATGACAGCCTTTGCGTGAGTAGAAACTAACAACCTTCACAGTCATTACACCTGCTTTTATGTCCAAGCATTCTTTAACAGGTATATGGCTGTGGGCAAAACATTTTTCTCTGTTTTTTTCCCCCTCCCAGTTCTGTGAAATGGACACAGGCAAACTAACACCACACACCTCCAGGCCAGCGTCCAGCTCTGCATTCCAGCCCATCCTGTGCATCCTGACATGGCACACCACTGCTTTCACTGTGGTAAACTCTACACACGGCTTTGCAGCTGTACAGTAGCACTACTCTTCATTTCCCGTAGTAGCCTGTAATCTCTTTAATCTTTTTAAGAAGTTAGCAGACTACCTCACCACAGAATCTCCCTACTGACTCACATCCACATCCTTCCTCTTCTGCTCCCCCTGTTTTCACTCAGAAAGAAATTTTCCAATTTTTAAATTCTCCTACTCTTTCACCAGCTCTTTTTCTTGCAGGATCATCTAGTTGTGAGGTTTGACATGTAGAAACTGAACCTTGGCCGATGAGAGGGAAGTTGGCTGAACGCCTGCGATGTGAATTTAAAACAGTGGAGTGCAGTTTTCATCCCAGTTGTGTGACATTTGCAGGTGCCTTGACTCTGGCTGTGAATGTTGCTCACCTGGAGTGATCTGTCACACACTCCTGAGCACTCTCTGAGAACGCAGCAAGCTCTCACCTCAGGTCACAGTCACACTGATCTTTAATCAAGGTCAATTTCAGCCCAGAGAGACACGATCGCACAGATTAACTACAACAACAGTATAGTAACAGGAGTTTGTTTGAAGATGTTGCTCCAGATTTCATTGCAATTAATTAAAATTAGTCTGCACTGACAAGTGATTCTCTGTTCTTGTGTTTAGAATTTGAACTGAGTTCTGTAACTGTTGGACGATGTGTTTTCCTTTTACTGACCCTGAAGAGCAACAGGATGTCACCTGGAGTGCAGTTTATAACCCACACTGTGTCCATCAGAACCACACAGAGAGTACTATATTCATACCTGTCAACAGACACTGTGGCATATTGTTGCAGCTGTAATATAACAAAGGTTTTCAGAACCATGGTTCACCTGTTTTTATACTCTACTTCACTGAGATATAAATAGTATGAATTATATATATGTCTGGGTTGATCAGAATGTTCATGTTAAGTTATTGTTGTTGTTAGTAGTAGTACTAGTAGTAGCAGTAGATTTTTTACAGTGGATAACTATTTCAGTGTATATATATCAGCTCAGAAAGTGAACTGCTGAAATCTGGCGTCCTTTTTAATTTTTCTGTCTGTTCTGACTACAAGTTAAACATGAAATTATTCATCATTTTGCCGAAAGCCTTCCTGCACCCTCTCCAACGATCTCAGGCTCCAATGTACCACCCGCTGCGTGAGAGGGGGGGACTCGTTCACCTTGTTTTATAAGTTCCAGTTTTCGTAACTTGTTTTACCGTTTGGTGGGTTCTCGCCTGTGTGACTGCCCCACCGTGTTGCATGACTGCAATGAATGAAGCCTGAGTGGCAGATTGCATGACTCTAAAGCCCCAAGATCCTCGCATTTACAGAAGCCAAAGCGCGCAAATATGTGCACCTTCGTGCCCAAGCGGGGGGGAAAAAGAGAGTCTCGCGTCCTGCGCTCTTTGTTCTGCAAGTTTAAGACCCTTGTGTCTTTTCCAGAGGCTGCTGCCTTCGCGTGACTTGACCAAGCAGATTTAGGATTGTCCAGAAGACCGAGACCCTCCCCTTTGGACGGCTGCTCCGCTTCTCACGCAACCTGCAGCACCAGAGGCGCAGCCCCGAGGCGCACGGCGAGAGTCCCCGGAGAGCCAACAAACAGTCCGGGAGGATCAGGACAGCGCTCGCGCGGATTACGCAAAAGAAATGAACAAACACAACTTTTACCTACCGCACCTTTCCTTAATTCACTACCTTCCCGTGACTTCATACTGTGTACTGTTGGCTCTGTAATGAAAGATGATGTCTATTCTAAACACAAACAAGTAACTTCAACCGTAAGTTTCTAAGTATATGCCGAGCAATATAAATTATAATGTACCGACAGATTGAGATTGTTTTTTTTTTTAATTCTATAGGACAATATAGAAAAAAAAAAAAAAAAAAAAAAAGTTTGATATTTGATTTTATTTTGGAACCAACCGTCTGCATAACTTGATCTCCAGAAATCTAAGAAATGCTATGATGAGGTTATGCATGAATAATATTTACGGTATATATGATGCAGAATAAATTCTATTTTTAATTTTAGGTTGTGAGGCACTTTTTCTGTCTGTCTTTCTTTTCTGTTTAATTTCATTAGATAACCGGTGGTTATGGATCCTTGGAAAAATAATACATCATACAAGGAAGGCAAACAGAAATTACAATCCCACAACACCAACTTGGTATTCTTTCATCAAAATTGTGATGGACTCTTACGTTATCCTAGATCCTGTAGTATTTCAAATAAAAGAAGGGGACTGAGCCTTTCATTACATCACACACCACTACTAAAGTGGTCGAGAGCTCAATGCGTACATGGGCCCTGGACACGTTTTTTAAAAAGGATATTTTTAGGACATAAAAACTACAGTATGTTCTTCCTGTAGCAGTCATAGATTCCCTTTCAAGGATATTTAGTGACAGAATGTCAATGTTGTACCCAACTGTTTACACATCACCCCCTCATCCATCATTTCTCACGTGGCTGTAGTGGGATCCAAATCTCTGAATCATTACAGACTGAATAAAATTGTTCCCTTCCAGATTTTACTTCCAGGTGCAGTCAGACAGAAACCTCACTGACAGAGGCAGCTTTAGTTCACAGCCTTCATTGATTTAAGACAAAGCACCAGGTGACATAAAGTAAACAATTATTAGAGAAATGAGCTTCTTGATGACCTAAAATTAGGATGCTTGATGACAAAAAATGCAGCCTATGACACACACTTAACCTTAAGCAACTTGTATCTTAACTGAAGAAGCTGAAGAAAGGAACTTCACTTCATTACGCGAACAACGACGAGTCAGTAAATCAGTCAATACAAAAATGCATTCATTCATTCATTCATTCATTCATTCATTCATCTTCTATGCCCCGACTATCCCTTTCGGGGTTGGGGGGCTGGAGCCTATCCCAGCTGTCAGGGTACACCGTGAGCCGGTCGCCAGCCAACTGCAGGGCAAAAATGCATTCATTTACATCCAATTGTTTGTTTTTGATTAAAATATTTAAATGTTTGGTCATATCTGTTGCAAATCTGTAAATACATTAGTTTAGCATCTGGATAGATTGTGTAAAAGCTGCAATACTAGGAACACTGACAAATGAAAATACAAGCAAAGCAGATTAGAGACGCAAGCCTAATTATTCTACTTTGAAAAACACAATATAATCCTACTTTGATCATATTTGCGGTCGTACTTTCATCATGATCCTATTTAGACAGTCACATTAGGAAAACTGGGATAGCAGAAACTGGTGGCCAGTTTAGTGTTTAAATCCCGTCTTTTATCTATCGCGAAGCGTCACAGACTTCCACAGGTCACAGATTTGGGTGTAACACCTGTTGCGCAAGTCCGCATAGACTGAGGCCATACGACAGTGGTTGCACTGCGTAAATCCCAGGTGTGATCGGCTATACATGGAACAGTTATAGGGTTTGGAAAATCGATAACACTTAGAATGGCCATTTCTCAGCTCACGAGCAAAGAATGTGTGAGAAATGATGCTTCCTAGGCGCCAAATGGTACAGAGCAACTGTTCAAAGCTCGCTCTGAAAATGCTCTGTGGGTATAAAAGTTTCAAAGGGGGACAAAGAGGAATGGTATTGAAGTCATATACCCTTGTACTCCAGCAGCTCTACTCGATTGCCCTCTCCTTCCCTCCCTCCCCAGCATCCTCCTCAAAGGGGAGGTGAGGGTTTGATCACCGCGCTCTCACGCAACTGGTCAATGTTTAACCCCAGTGGAGAGCTGACAGATACAAGCACGACAGGGCATTTGAGTGTTCTGTATTCTCACCCCAAACCTTGATCTTATTACTGGAGCAAACAGGTTTGACTTTAGACGGCAGGAAGCCAACAATAAGAAAAACTATGCGTGTAAAGGTGTTGTTCTTTGGCAATCAATATTCCATTATTTCCAGAGGGGAACGTTTCCTCACGTTTGCATATAGATGACTGACTCTAATATAGTGATGTAATAGTTTATTTTTACCACGCAAGAGACAAATCATTCTTAACAGTCCTCACCGACAAAACCCTCCAAATTCACAGCAGCTTAATAACGGACTCTCACAAAATGTTGATTCAAGTCAGTTTGAAATCACATCATCACAGAGAAGCACCAGCCAACTGAGCTCGAACATCGCGTGCTCAACAGGAATGCGTGAGACGTATCAAGCTGCTACCTGCAGAGTGAGAACCCCGACAGAATGATCAATAAAGCTTTGATGCAACACCTAACAGGTGTAGGAAATTAATTTGTAGCGCATTAGATATCAACAGTAGTGGAGTGGGTGATTATTTGATCAGAAGACATATGGTTTATGGAACAAGGTTTCTGCATCAGCAAACAACAATGGCGCAGGTGAGGTCAAAGTGCGGATGGCAGCGCATGTAATATAAATCAAATATTTCTCACACAAAAAGTATATATCAATATAATTGTTGCAGCTGCAAACCTCTATAAAGCGAGCTGCAGAACAGCAGCTGACATGCAGGAAATTGGACATTGTTATCGCAGATTGGGTTTATTTTAGTGGTGGAAATCATACTTGTGATGGCTATTAAGTCTTATCTGTCCATAAACTATAAAACATGAAACGCAGCCGGGCAATAAAGTGCCGTACACCTGAGGCTTTGTTTCAACAGCGATCGTAAAGCATGCGATTAATGTCTTTATTGAAAATGGAACTTCAAACTGTTTTAAACTTCGCACGCACGACAACACCACACACTCTCTCTCTCACACACACACACACAGAGCGAGCGAGCGAGCGAGAGAGAGAGAGAGAGAGAGAGAGAGAGAGAGAGAGAGAGAGAGAGAGAGAGGTTACGTCATGAACAGCATCCAATGAAGCTGCGGAACGCTCTATAAAGCAAGAGCCCGTTCTCACTTTGGAGGACATCAGGAGTGTAAACTCGGACAATAACTTTACTACACCATATTTCTACTATTTTTAACTATTGACACGCACTTGTGGGACCACAGCACTGTTCCTACACCGTTCTACTTACTAAGGTAAGCTTAATACATGCAAGTAACACCAGATTGATTTCAAACTGAGCAGGCAGTGTCAGAGTAACAAGAGCCAAGGGCTGACTGGAGATTATTTTGCAAGCATAACTGTTAATAAGCATAAATTTGGACTTTACAGCTGCAACTTTTCGTCAGCACATTCTTTTGAATTAATGGGTTTTATTAATGAGATTTCTGTGAGTCATAGCATGGTGATAATAAACTTTACACAGCCCTCTCCTTTGCACTGGCAAACATTTCTAAGTTTGTGTTTTTTCAGGCATGTGAACCTACAAAGTTAAATTAAAACAAACAAATCTTGTGTGACAGTTTCTCTAAACTTTATGGTGCATGCAGTCAACATGTTGCACAACACTTCTCTTCCTCCCTACCTTCACCACTCTAATGCCCCTCCTATTTAATTCCCAGGTTGTGCAGAAGCTAGAAAAAAAGGAGTCGTCATCATGGCACTAATGATACTTCCATTCATTGGATCAGTGTCAGTATCTGAGAGTTTAGTGGCCCTGACAGCGGTGTGTCTGGTCTACCTGATCCTCAAGTTTTTCCACACTGAGATTCCTGCTGGGCTTCGTCAGCTGCCTGGACCAAAGCCCCTGCCTATCATTGGGAATGTGCTGGAGGTGGGCAGCAAACCTCACCTGAGTCTCACTGCCATGAGCAAGCGTTACGGCAATGTCTTCCAGATCCAGATAGGCATGCGTCCTGTGGTCGTGCTGAGTGGCAGTGAAACAGTTCGACAGGCTCTCATCAAGCAAGGGGAGGATTTTTCGGGCAGACCTGACCTGTACAGCTTCAGCTTCATCAACGATGGCAAGAGTCTGGCCTTCAGTACAGACCAGGCTGGTGTCTGGCGTGCCCGCAGGAAGCTGGCCTACAGCGCCCTGCGCTCCTTCGCTAGCCTGGACGGCACAACACCAGAGTACTCCTGCATGCTGGAGGAACACATCTGTAAAGAGGGAGAGTGTCTGATCAATCAGCTCAACACTGTCATGAAGACTGATGGCAGCTTTGACCCCTTCCGTCACATTGTTGTCTCTGTTGCTAATGTGATCTGTGGAATGTGCTTTGGCCGACGCTACGACCACAATGATCAGGAACTGCTCAGATTGGTGAACCTGAGTGATGAGTTTGGCCAGGTGGCGGGCAGCGGTAACCCTGCAGACTTCATCCCTATTCTTCGATTCCTGCCCAGTGCAACAATGAAGAAGTTTGTGAGCATCAATGTCGATTTCAACACGTTTGTGAAAAAGATTGTTGGGGAGCACTATGCCACCTTTGACAAGGTACTCCACACACTTAATTGTTACTGAAAACTCATTTTGTCCATTCTTCCTCCACATTATTATTGAAAATGAGACATTGTTTCCCCTTTTAGTTATTAATTTTGATTGTTCAATTGTGTTATTTCAGAACAATATTCGCGATATCACCGATTCCCTCATTGATCACTGTGAAGACAGGAAGCTGGATGAGAACTGCAATGTCCAGATGTCAGACGAGAAGATTGTTGGAATTGTCAATGACCTGTTTGGAGCTGGTAGGGGATATTTCTCTGGTTGCTGAATTATCTGATTGGAAGTAACCTCTCCACAAGTACAGAAAAAGTCTGTATCCTCACAGAGGTTATGATTCTCTTCTAGGTTTTGACACTGTCTCCACTGCCCTGTCTTGGTCAGTGATGTACTTGGTGGCTTACCCAGACATTCAGGAAAGGCTTTTTCAAGAAATCAGTGAGTACAGCTCTTTCACACAAAATATTTTCTTGGATATTACATTTATCTCACAGGACAGTAAAAGATAAATGCCTGGCTTTGATGATAGTGAATATAAAGGGGACATGTTCATCCTTATGCTGGTAAAACCTAATGCAGGGACACACATTTGCTCCTCTCAAAGTTAAATATTTGATTTCGATTTTTTAATTGAGTAAAAATGTGAGACATGGCTATACACTTCAACCTCCATCCTCATCCTGAGCTAATACTCAAATGATCTCTTTTCCTTTCCAGAGGACAATGTGGGTCTGGATCGCACACCTCTTCTCTCTGACAGATCCAAAGTACCCTATTTGGAGGCCTTCATGCTGGAGATATTTCGCCATTCTTCATTCCTGCCCTTCACTATCCCTCACTGGTGAGGTTCATCTCATTTCAGATTCACGAGAGTGCCACATGTGCCTTGGATGTTACTGACATGCTAAGGTCTCACAGAACAAAAATATAGCTATTACAAGCATAAGACTGTATGTGATATAAACCTATGAACAGGATTAACACTTCATCCTTTTTCAGCTCGACAAAAGACACATCTCTAAATGGCTACTTCATTCCCAAAGACACCTGTGTCTTCATCAATCAGTGGCAGATCAACCAAGATCCGTAAGTTGTTTTTGTCTTTATCAAACACGGTTGCAGATGATTGACTTAACATTCACACACACTTCAGTGTTGCCCAGTACATCCGTTAAAGAGAACTCTGTTAAAGCAGAGGAAGGTTACAAGCCTCCCTCAAGGACATCCCATTGGTAGCTGTGAAGGAAGACAACAGCAGTATTCATTCATTCCCACACTGAATGGCTGAATGAGGATATATTAGACCTCTAATTGCATTTTTGTCACCATGGTTATTTGTCTTATTCCTTCATTCTCTGCACCTTTCAGAGAGCTGTGGAAAGATCCATCTTCCTTCAACCCAGACCGTTTCCTGAGCTGCAGTGGCACTGAGCTGAACAAGCAGGAGGGGGAGAAAGTGATGGTTTTTGGCATGGGAAAGCGCCGCTGCATTGGCGAGGTCATTGCACGACATGAAGTCTACCTCTTCCTGGCAATCCTCATCCAGAGGCTGCAATTCCATGGCATGCCTGGAGAGCTGCTGGACATGACCCCAGAATACGGTCTCACAATGAAGCACAAACGCTGCCACCTGAGAGCCACAATGCGAGCAAGGAATGAGCAGTGAAGCTATTTAGAATGTACAATGCGTGACGCAACAGGTGGTGTAAGCTGACTGTAACACTGTATAGGTCACCGACAGGTTAAGAGGCAGTGAAAGAAGCATCTCTCAGAATGTAAGGCCCTGGTTGCCAAATTTGATTGACAGAGCTAATGGCATTGAAGAAAACAAGTGAATGTTGCCTGCCGCACATTGTCAGAGATGTCTAGATTTGTATGAACATATCTCTGACATGTTTTTGATTCTGTAAGAAATTCCTGCACATGATTGCTGCTTCTCAGTGAAGTATAAGAATATACTCGGCTCTCCTACGTTGTGTGAGGAACTAAACTTCTCTCACTAAGAAGTTGTAAAATACTCAGAGGCTAAGTTACCCTATTCATCTTTGGGACAAACAGTATGTTTTACTGGATAGGCATTACTATTTAGACCACTGCACACAACATGCCTCTTCTGTGACGCGGGACTCTGAACTGAGCAGATTTTAACATCTGACACCACTCACACTTGTAAGCTGATTTTTTTTTATTACTTTATATGGGGATGTAAGACACTGAAGCTATATTTGTATCCCAAAATGTGATTTTGTATGTATATCAAGTGTTTATATTTTATAAAGTAATTTTTTATGTGCCTAGTGTTTGTATATATTTGAGGTGAGCTAGCTTTGCTGTGTATCTGTATGAAATATCAGGAGACCACGAAAGGTCCAGTGATTTTTGCAATATAGTCCAAGGCTATACAATTTTGTATTTCTATCTCTAATATATCAGTGATTATATAACACATCAGGGCGTGAGATTGGAGCATCCTGTAATCAGCCATACAAATAAAACATGTTGTACTGATTGTCTCGTTCCTCTTAGTTGCTTGATTTGAAAGAATTATAAGTCACCTATACAGTAATATAGAAACGATACAGTCAATGATGTGCAGAACAGATAATCTGTGCCAGAACTTTAGCTCTCACTTTAAGGGATTTAAACACACCGAGAAAAAAAAAAAATCACAACAAACCCACGTGGGTGATAAAGGAAGTGACGTTACGTATCAACCCGGAAATCAGCACAAACAACAAACAGCTGGAGCTCTGGCTTGTCTTAACAACTCGCTGCAGATTTATCGACAAGGTAACTCTTTCCATTTGAGTATCCTCAGGCTGAGTATTGAAAAATACGAAGCACTCGTTGCATGTTCACACTTGGCCGCCAAGAGAAAAAGAAAATAGGGCGGATAGAAGCGAAGCTAATGTTAGCTGTGCAGCTAGCCAGCACCGCTTACTGTTAGTCTGTCATACTTAAATGTTTTGATTTTTCGTGTATTTCTCTAAACACTGCCCTCATATGGATGTTATTTTTAAAATAATCCCTCCTTAGTTTTTAATAGTCAATTCTACCTCAGACTGATTCACGCAACACTTGAAAAACCTATTAAATAAGCGATTTGTTAGTTAGCTAATACCTCCACAGTGCTTGGTACATACATGAATTTAAACCTTGTAAAGTTAGAGAGCAGTTTTAAATACGCCGAAAAATCCGTAACAACAAGTTAATTAGTTATCCAAATTATCAGTCATCATTTCATCCCCATCCATGTCTTCTGTGCACCCACAAATAAGGGTAGCAGCGTGAACTACGGTCAGTTCATTCAATTCAGCGGCTGCATTACATCAGTAGCAGTAATTAAAGCGCACTGGGTAAAACATTTGTCCATACATTTAGTAACAATAACCTAGCAGATTATTCAGTGGACTTTGGTGTACTGCTCCTAAGCAGGAAGGCTGGGTGATCAGGGCTGGAATTAGGGCCATGACCATGATTTTAGAAATACTGAGCTGGCAAAATCTAACCTAAAGCAATGATCACAGCTGCTGTAGTTTGATACCATTTCTCTTGTCTACGTTTTTGAGCCACAGGATCACAGTGAACAGAATGGCCACAGACTGGTTGGGTAGCGTCGTTTCAATAAACTGCGGGCTGATGTTGGGAGTTTATCAAGGAGAGGTGTCATCTGTTGATCACGCCAGCCAGACCATCTCACTGAGACAGCCTTACTACAACGGCACCAGATGTCCTGTTCCTGAGGTCACCTTCAGGTAAGAAAGGAGAGGGTTGTTGACAAATCTGCTTATCCAGCAGCAAATACACAGATTTGACCAAATCTCCTTAAGCAGTGTTGAAGGCTCTACAAGTAGTCAAATGTTTGTACTTCACCCCCCCTTCAAGTCTAGAGACCTCTTACATTTTTAATGGGGCTACATTTGTAGGAACCATATGAGAAGCAGCACATTTTGCAGTGCATCAGTGCAACAATACAGTTTGAGCCCAAGTAAGGTCAGTAATTTGTTGTCTTCTAGTGCCATGGATATCAAGGAGTTGAAGTTTCTAGACATCCAGAATACAACCAACAAGCCCAGCACTGATCAGAGAGCTGCAGCAGAACCCAGCTTCATACCTCCAGGGCGCCATGGTCAGAGTGACAGAGTCGCTCACCCTCATGCAACAAGCAGCAGCTCTCATCCCAGCACTGTTCCAATCACCATCCTTCGCAGAGGTAGGTACACGGGTGACATGTGGTCCAGTTACCCTCACAGTTAATTGTCTTTGGTTGAGACCATAATAAAAAGACATTAGTTATCACGATTGGTTAATGAATACGTAGATAACAGAGTCGGGTTTTGTAATGAAGCCTGAGACCTTTACACTCAACATTGCCAGTGCTAATCAAGCTACAGCTACGGAACACTAGATTGTGCAGTGGAATACTAGAAGGTTGACAGGTTATTTTACAGATGTTCCAAAATATTTAGACAGTTTCACATCAGTTGTCATAGGTTAGGGAAGCCTGCTTTATGTCAAGCTTTTGCTTGTTCACTGTGATGCAGCGTTTCTCAGTTCTCAAATCACAGAGCTATTGTTGCAAAGGGCATATTGGTTGTCATGTACAGCATAGCTGGAATTTACCACAGCCTTGGCTGCACAATACTCTTCTGTTGAAGAACATAAAATTTCTGTTGTTCATTGACTGAAGGAAATGTGACACACAGTTGAGTTGAGTAATATGGTGACATGTTACCCAACCTTGTTTATAATTCTCAGAAAGTTGCCACCGAAGATGGACTGACAATGCAAAGTCACTCAACATCACTGATCTTGATTAAACAATAGACACACGAGATGTTTTCCAGCCTACAGTTGGAAGGAAGTCAAATTTTCCAATGTCGGATGATTGTGCTGTTTTAAAAGTTCTTAGTAACTTCATGATGACAGTGGCATAAACACTGTACTCCACTAAAAGAGCGATGTTTTAAGCAAAAAGGCTTTTTTTGGGGAACTAGTAACCCTTTCAGAGCAACAGAGTGTCTGTGGCACATCTAAAAGAGTCAGTGTGTGTCAGCAGATCTTTGAGAATTTAGTTTAATTACTGTAATGTGAGCTTTTTTCAATGTTACAGACACTTGTGTCACAGCTGCCTGACTAGTCAGCCAGACTTGTATTATTGTTTATATTAGAGCTTAGACTGTGTTGTAGAAGAGTACATTCAAGTCATTTGTGGAGTAGTTTGTGATTTTGTGTTGATAAGCGAGTGTCTTGTCTAGCGTTTTCCAGTCATCATTGATGAGGGTCAGCTTGTGAGCACTGTTCCACTGTGGCAGAAGTTATTTGAGAATGCAGTTTGAGTCATCTGGAGCTGTTGTAGCTGTGATTTGCCAGCAGTATTTCAAAGTTAATATGCAGTTCTGTTGGGCTGCTCGATTTTAGCGAAAATCCTAATCGGGATTATTTTGGTCAATATTGTGATCACAGTTATCACTGACATTGTGACATCTTGCATTTATTTAAGTTAAAAAAAATGTAGTTTTCACAGCGGATATCTTTGACCTTTAGATATAATTCAACTGAGAAACATAAGAAAATAAATCTGTACAAACAATAATCATATGATAATATAATATGTAATGCGATAAATGTAAAGACTTATTTAACATGGGATATGTCTTTTTTTATTTGTTATATAAAATGAAATGTGTAAACAGCATGGATCGACAGGCTGGTTTGACTGGGTTTTTGCAAACAGCGACTCACTTGACCGCAGTGAGTAAACATACCGCAGCCAGGCTGGTTGGCCTTTAAGGGAGGGGCAAGAGTGCACCACTGTAAAGGAAAGGGGTGTGCTGGATTTACAGCACAAGGCAAACAAAGGAGAATCACTGACTCAAAATGAAATGTGGCAAAATAATTGTTTTCGCTCAGTTATCTTTTTTCATAATAGAGGCATAAAGGCAAAATTGGAACAAAGTAAATTGATAGCTGTTCTTGAACCAGGTGGAGCACATACATGGTTTGGGTCTCTTTCAAAAGGTGACACTCTGAGATTTTATCCCCAGCAGTCAGAATCACTGTAAATGCTACTGGCCTTGAGTAATACATGAGTAATACCAGTTTGAACACACTGAAGGAGAAGGATTTGTTTTAAGCCTGAGTATTTTTATGCAAATAGATGCTTGCAGATGACTATATCTGGGCCTTAGCTGAAAAACACAATGGGACCATAACATGAAGCCGTACTCTAGTCCACTTTCAATAAAAACTCAACAATACCACAGAAATCTTAATACTAGCTGGGTGAGATAATAGCCTTTTTGTACAAATCTCTTTTTGCTTCACAGCTCTGAAATAAATCCCGAGCTCTACGTACATTAAAGTGCTCTCGGCATATTTAACCATTTTTATCATATGACATTTACTTTTTGAGCCATTCTTCCTGATGGAAAGCTTGAAAAGTCTGTGAATGATGGTGTGTTTTGAGGGATGTACTGTCAGAATTCTGGAATGAGGAGTGCACTATGGGAGATGGCCTCAAAGTGCCATACGTACGTCGTGATTTTGGTGAACAAGAATGGGGAAGTGTAGGCTGAATAATCACATTTGGCTGGCAGAAAGAAAAGTGCCTTTAAACTTGAACCTGTACTTCTAGAGCAAGCTGTTTTGGGCTTATGGAGAGTGATCTTCAGGACAGTGGAGGGTGATCTTTCCTCAATGAACTCTTGAGGGAGCTTGCCCACATAAAAACTGATTCAAAAGCCTGCTTTTTTGATCGAACAGTGAAGAAACACACACCCACCTGTTAGATCAGAGCTGAAAGGGATTGCGGCAGTCTATGAAAAGCTGCAACCGTCACCAAAGACCAATTACTCACCCCAATACCCAGGATGTCCAGGAGAAACAAACTGTCAAGTGTCTAAGTACATACCTTACAGAGTCAGACACCTAGCACTCTCTCCTTTTTCCTCAGATTTTGCCCTGGATCAGACAGGAAAGAACATCACTGTCAGCTTCACACAAGTTCAGGGACTTCAGAGAAGACCCATTGTTACTTGGAGTTGCTAGTCAGTTATAACAACTACCCAGATTTCAGCATGAAGTGAATAAAGTCTTAGAAAGCAACTTGTGGGTAATGGACATTGTTTAAGATGCTAATATTTCAGCCAGCAGGAACTGGACTGCCATCAGAGGTTCATGTTTTTTTTTAGATTTTTAGCTCATGAAGGAAGTACTACAGCTACCATATTTGACCTTACTGAGTGTCACAGCTTCAACGTGCTGTTTTTTTTTTTTTGCCATTTATTTTGATGAGCATTGTCTTCGGTTTAAGAACATGTTATTTTAAGTGGTATGTTTCAATGCTGTAAACTTAGTTAGGCAGTTAGGCATTTTCATCGATCCTGTAAACTCATAGATGGGTTACTATTAAAGGATCCCTGCTGCAACAACTCTGAATAAATTGCAGCTAAAATGCAACATGTGCAGTTTTTTGTATATTTGAATACATAACTCAGGTAATGTGTGTGTGCAGGTTGGATTTTCACTCAGTTCTTACAAATAGGCAATATAAAGACAGCAAGGTGCTTTGTGTTTATTCATTCATTCATCTTCTATACCCCCGATCATCCCTTTCGGGGTTGGGGTGGGGGGCTGGAGCCTATCCCAGCTGTCAACGGGCGAGAGGCAGGGTACACCCCGAGCTGGTCGCCAGCCAACTGCAGGGCAACACACACATAACCATTCACTCTCACATTCACACCTAGGGACAATTTCGAGTAACCAATTAACCTAATGAGCATGTTTTTGGTCTGTGGGAGGAAGCCGGAGTGCCCGGAGAGAACCCATGCATGCACAGGAAGAACATGCAAACTTCACACAGAAAGGCCCCGACCTTCTTGCTGTGAGGCACGCGCACTAACTGCTGCGCCACCGTGCCACCGTTTTGTGTTTACATATATTTTATTAGAAAGAGTAAAAACATATTGAACATATAGAAAGATGTAAAAATATATTGAACTGCTGTGTGGCTTAGCTGCCCACTTGTGATCAGATCACCCAAGATACATGTTATTGGTAGGTGTAAACAGGACCTTTAATGCATGACTGAGGTTGTGTTGTGTTGTGTAACATTTTTTAAGATCATTAGTTAGTTTAAACTTATTTTATTTATTTATTTTTTATTTATTTAATTGGTTTCAAATTTACTATTGATTGATTGAATTGATTGATTGCTGGTAGCTAAATTAAAGTGACACCCATCCAGACCTTAGACCTTCAATTAGAGCAAGGAAAAACTCCTAAATAAAGTAAGGGGCCGAAAAGAAGAAACCTCAGGAGGGCTCACTCACAGAAGGATCCCCCTCCAGGACAATCAGCTGATAGGTGCCAAAAAATGATTGTAATGATGATTTTTGTCTGTGTGTCTTACTGATTGCCTCATGTAATGTATGTAAGTATTTTAAGAAAGTATTTTTGTATTACATTAGCATGGGGAGAGGAGGAACTGGCTGACCATAGAGTATCCTGTATCCATTCTGGGACTGCTGGACAGACGGGGGATAGAGTCAAAACCAGTCCAGTATCTCACTGTAGAAGTGTCTTCATTGATGGTGTCTCATTTTAACGTTTAAATCATTTGATTCCTCTCCTGTCCTCTTCATCGTTTTCCCTTGGTCTCTTCCTAGAGCACCCTGGACGTGGGTTGTCCGCCTCCATCTGCTGGCTAACATCCTGCTCAGTCTCTTCCACAGCACCTGCATCCTCAGGAGGACTGAGATTGCAAATACTGTGAGGAAGATCATGGCTAGTTGGGGGCGTGACAGTGTCAGACTTGCTGTCGCTGCTGCTGCATTTCCTGAATGGACCAGGGAGAGGGTCCTCATCTGCAGCTTCAGCAGTAGCACCTGCACGTCCGACTGGACAGTTAACAGTATTCCTGTCTTGTCTTGTATTATTTTCATAGTCAGTGTCACTGTCAGAGAGATTGTCAGACTTCCACCCTCTGACTTGTATGCTACGTCTCTCGCCTTCATCTTCATCTGCATCTCTGTCTTGCTCTCTTAACTGTTTCCTGGATGGACCTGGGAGAGGGTCCTCATCTTCAGCAGTAGCACAGTCAGTGTCACTGTCAGAGAGTCTGTCAAACTCCCACCACATGACTTCTGTGCTGCTTCTTTCATCTTTATCTGTATCATGCTCTCTTAGCCAGTTCCAGGATGGACCAGGCATAGGGTCTTCGTCTGCAGCTGCAGAGGAGCCATCAGACTCTGCTCCTCCAGGCAGGAGGTTGCCTTCTTCATTCCTGGATGGACCTGGGAGAGGGTCCTCATCTTCAGCAGTAGCACAGTCAGTGTCACTGTCAGAGAGTCTGTCAAACTCCCACCACATGACTTCTGTGCTGCTTCTCTCATCTTTATCTGTATCATGCTCTCTTAGCCAGTTCCAGGATGGACCAGGCATAGGGTCTTCGTCTGCTACTGCAGAGGAGCCATCAGACTCTGCTCCTCCAGGCAGGAGGTTGTCTTCGTTCCTGGATGTACCAGGGAGAGGGTCCTCATCTGCAGCTTCAGCAGTAGCACCTGCACGTCTGACTGGACAATTAACAGTATTCCTGTCTTGTCTTGTATTATTTTTACAGTCAGTGTCACTGTCAGAGAGATTGTCAGACTTCCACCCTCTGACTTGTATGCTACGTCTCTCGTCTTCATCTTCATCTGCATCTCTGTCTTGCTCTCTTAACTGTTTCCTGGATGGACCTGGGAGAGGGTCCTCATCTTCAGCAGTAGCACAGTCAGTGTCACTGTCAGAGATGCTGTCAGACTCCCACCACATGACTTCTGTGCTGCTTCTCTCATCTGCATCTGTATCATGCTCTCTTAGCCAGTTCCATAATTGACCAAGCATAGGGTCTTCGTCTGCAGCTGCAGAGGAGCCATCAGACTCTGCTCCTCCAGGCAGGGGGTTGTTTTCTTCGATTCCCACGTTAGCATTGAGGTTGTTAGCATTATCAAAGTCACCATCGTTTCCGTCGTCACCATTGTTTTCATGGTTTACAGCATTGATATTGATAGGGTCGTCATTGAAGACAGGGTTTTCATTGTTATCAATATCATCCAATGCATTGTGCAGTTGCAGTAAACCTATGGCGGCTTCCCGGGGCATTCCTTGATCGAGGAGAATTTCTATCCATTGAATGTACCAAGGACGAGGTACTTCTAATGGTGGCCCATTTCCTCTTAGAATCATATTTATGTTAATGTCTGGCCGATTTGGGCCATTGTGCCTGCCATCTCCTCTGTCATTCATATCGACCTATAAGAACTGAAAAGAAATAAGTACTTAAAAATTGTCCGCTGTTGCAGAAAAATGTTTTCCTGAAATATGGTTTGTCTCTGAGCGTAACTGGAATTTCCTGATGTCCTAATGTCTTGTAATGTGTTTTGAGCCTTTTTTTGTGTCTGTTGATGTACTTATTGAATTTGTAGTACTGAGGCTCTGACGTAACGATGACGTCACAAAGCCACCCTTCCCATCTTCATACCGCATCAAAGCCACATTTATGTTACTGCACTGTGCCTTTGATCTCCATTGTTTTTGTTTGTTTGTTTGCTTGTTTTTGTTTTGTTTTGGGGTTTTTTGATCCACATGGGCACTTTTTATTTTGCGTTAATACCACATACACCGCCCAAGGCGTATTTTGATGTGGATTTTGTCGTGGACGACTAATTACCAGCGTCATGGTCAATCTTGAACAACAATCGGGCGTCTGTGCTCGTGGAGTGTGACGTGATATGACCTTTCGCGCAGCGTCCGCGACACCCCGACGACAAACTAGTATGTCAAGTTTGTTTGTTTTTTTTTGTTTGTTTTGTTTTATGTCTTCACATCCCTGGTGTGACATCTTCCACGACATGTTCGTGAGCGTTTGCCACTCAGGTGATCTCTTCTGAGCGTAGTCATGTAACCATGGTGAAGAGGAGGAAGAGGGATGCCGAGGCTGCTGTGGTCAGCGAGAGAGAGAGGGAAAGTTTGTTTAGCTGTGGCAACAGTACCCCTGTCTATTCAACATTTTCAGGAGGGAATACCATGACCGAGTCAAAAAAGACGAACGTTGGCGATACATAGCTGAAGCTGTTGATCAGCTAGTGAGCAGCTGGCTGTGCTGTCAGAACATTTTCCCCGGTCCTAACTGCAGGAATACGCTGATTACTAATTTCAGATCTAACGTTAAAGTCTGTTTGATGTGGCCAACACAGCCAAGCCTGCTCCTTATAGAATAAATAACGATGGAAATAAAATGACTACACGTGAAACTCATTGTACCTGTCTTAACTGTTTTCCGGATGCTTCACGGTACATGTATAAATAATGGCCGAATGGGCCCAAGTTTACACTGCATTTGTTTTCAATTTTACAGCGCGTCCACAGCTCTCTTTTTTTTTCTTTTCTTTTTTCTCACTTTTTTTTTTTTTTTTTTTTTTTTTTGGCTGCACATGATCGCCAGTATCACACACAACGCTTCTGTCAGTTTGATTGGCAGTTGCTTCACCACCTCCCCAATGACACCTGAACTTGTGTCTGATCATGAATAAGACATGCTGTGATTAGTTGGGGTATTTCATGTAGTCTTATCAGTCACCCAACCAAGACACGGCAAGAGTTTATGGCACTGTGATCGTTAGATCTGACAAGGTGACCATCGTCAAAGACATGGTGTAGTCTGATCCCTGCATTAGCGAAAAGAGTTGTGGGGTGCCTACCGAGTACTTTAGAGGAAAGGAGAGGAAGGGAGAAACAAATTATACTACAAGTACTTTGTAAGTACTTGGTGGAGTACTGGTTGTGTACTGATTCATACACTGACATTACATTGTAAGGTCAGAGGAATTACACAGTTAATGTCAGGAAATGTCGTTGCAAGCATTGAAACTAGTTAGTTTGATACCTGTTTGGATGCTCTGCAGAGACCTGAAGTACATCTGAACTCCTCTGCCTTAAAGTTCAAACCATCCAAAATATTGTTACACAAAAGGCTGCAGACACATCGACAGACATGTCTGTGTTCAAGTGAATAATGCGCAAGTGCTAAATAAATGGCCGAAAACTGCACTGACATGGTGTATTTTGTAATTTATTGTGTTTATTGTAAATCTACAAATGTCCCTTCCCTCAGAAACAAGAAGCTGCTGCTGTCTACTCATATCTGCTGCATTAAAACCTTCATTTTTCATTCAGAAAAAAAAAGTTTTTTCAAGACAGTAACATTAGTATTAGATAAGTGTTCATTTAAGTTTAGCAGTTGTGTCTCATTTGTTATCATTATTAAATGGTTTTATTAGATATATATAAAAAAAACAAAACAGCAGCATGATATTCGCATTATATATCAGCCATCGCCTGCCCTGCTCTCTAAATCTCAGCATCAGCCGTTGAAAAACACATAATGGTCCACCACTAGTTTAAGTATAACTACAAGATATGATGAATTATGTGCTGTCACATGTCTCAGTCAGGCAGTGGTGAGCTGTGAAGGTACATTTTGACAAACGATACAGTAAAGCACATCTTCATTCTCCTGACCCACGCTGTACATGTAGTTGTAAAAATAAGAATGTGTTGCTCAGCCTTCCTGATCAGATAAAGGTTAAAAACAGCATTTCCTCTTGTCAACATCCAGTCAGCAGGAAGTCTGCTTTGACAGCTCTGTGGCCTCTGCTGGAATCAGTTAAAGTCTGTTAACTTTCACACTCAGGATCACCAAACAATGGAGAAGTCAGAGGTCAATAGAAATGGCTAATGGACAATGTGTAATATATTATTCAGCCTGGTTGTGAAAATGGTACCTGCCTTGATGCCTTTCCTGCTCTAGGAATATGAAGTTTGCACAATAGCAAGACAGTCTCTCTCTTTTTTCCAGTGGAAAAAAATCTCGTGCGAAAAGAGATACGTTCATAGTTCCAGTTCATACTCCAGTCTGCATTTTTTGTCGTAGCTCGATGACCCAGCACTGTTCCCTGTGTGTCACTACGTCCTATTAAGAAGGCCGAGCATGGGACCAAACACTGTCTTGCTATGACTCCCCCCTGAGATTCCCATAGCGTGCTAAAGGCTTGTACCGAAGTTCCTCTTTACAATATGTGTGTGACTAAGATCAATAAACATTCCCCCTCCCTCTCTGTGTGTGCTCCTAAAGAGAAGGTTATGCAAAGTCTGGCTGTTGTGCCTTAGTGCCGTCCTGTCCTCTCTCTCTCTCTCTCTCTCTCTCTCTCTCTCTCTCTCTCTCTCTCTCTCACAGGAAACCGGGCCCCCCCTCCCCGACAGGAAGCCGTGTTGTCCCAGTGTGCTCGGAAGGCCAAAGCGATATCAATTGTGGAAGCAGTGTTTACCTTTTGAGTTTTTATTTTAATCTCCAGCTCTCAGACTGGTGGCCAGGGAGCTAATGCCCAAATTGCATGGGGCCAAAGTGCTGAGTGGTTTGGGCAGGGCTGGTCCTTTCACACGCAATGCCATGCTCCCAAGAAGCCCCCAGCCACAAAGAAAGGAACGCAGGGTGGGCCGTTGCTTACACAAGATCACGGATTCCAGAAATGGTTTCGGAATATCTGTCATTGATCTTTCTGGGAGAGTAGATTAGGAGTTTAGAAAGTGCTTTTGTGAATGATAGGATAGCATAGGCCTCCAGAAGTTGGATTCCATTAGACCCAAACAGATCTCATTGAAAGGGCATTTTGGAAGAGGGCCTCCAGAGTCTGCCCTCATGAAAACTGTTTCCCATAAATCCCTGCTTCAGATTTCTTTTAAACCTCTATATATATCTCGGAAAGGTTTTTGTGTGTCCAAGTTTGGTTTAGCTTCACATTCATGCGACTCCCCGTATTCACACTGAGAGCTTCCCAGTATGATTACAGACGTCCACAGTTAACCACACGGCAACTCTTGTGTGTTTTAAAGTTATGATTTCTACATTCAAATCTGACGGGCACATCAGCTGTAGTTACTGAGTCAGTGAAGAGCGCTGCACATTCATGTTCCTCTTATTTTTGTAACCTTACAGCATTATGGGGTCAGGTGTCTTAAATATAGCATATTCTAGGCCTCAGAACTATGTGGAAATACTAGCAAGTGTAATTGAAATTGAATATCAGATATTCAAGGAGCAGCTGGGAGATCACTTAAAAACAATCTTCTTCTCTCATTTTGTGAATTGTCACAGGTTAAGAGTAGAATTTGGCCATAACTCATGTATCAGTTTGAAATATTCCTGGCCTTTGTACAGTAGTTGTACTAATTTGTGGTGGTAAGTTTGTCTAAACTGAAATCTGTAAAGTGAACCGTCTGTCTCGTTACTTGTTATTCATTAGCCTGTTTGACTTGGAGCCCTGCCCAGTTCATTCAGATTTTTGATTCAAAGCATGACAAAACACTTCCTTGTAGATAAAGACAACGTTGGCTTGTGGCAATGAGGACGCTAGTTTAACCCTGTTCACATATGTGCACATATCAACCCACCACCCTTCTCCCCAACATGTTGGACCGGTCTCAATAACGCTTTACCCGAATCTAATTAGTAAATTACCCATACTTTGTCTTTGTTTAGAGGGAAATTCATCATGTTTATGTAACTTTGTGTTTTGTCAGAGCTGTGGTGGAAGCTCTTATTGCATGTTGACACACCAACTCTTTGCTGAGTGAATGCAAGTTAATCCGCCTGACACTGTTGTGGTGGCTGTAAGTTCATATTGTGATATTGAGGCAGGTCTCAATAAGCTCATAGTTAGTGAGCGGCTTTGTATCAATGCCAGTTTACTATGACTGAGCCTCCCAGTGTCTTGCGTGAGAGAGTCCAAAGCACCTTAGCTGTCACAGTGACAGTAGCGTGCGACTGTGCCTCTCTGTCTCCTGGTTAGCGTGAGAGCTCATCATGGTTGGGGTTGAAGGCCAGGTTTTTCCAGTTTTTTTTTTTTTTTTTGGTTGTGCTTACATGGATGTAAACTTTATTGAGCACTGCTCAGTCGGCCATTGTATGTTTTGTGTGTCAGCGGTGTTTTGTTCTCAACGGGTTATAGTAACTAACCGTGAGAGGAAAAGAAGAGTTGCCAGTCAGAGTTACACAAGATAAAAGAGTTTCGAGCATCTAGTCAGAATTTGAAAGTGCAGAGTGCAGGAACTTATTGTGTGTGGATTACAGCATTTATGCAGCACGATGATGTATAGTAAGACAGCTCATAGCTCCTTTCAGGGGTGATTAGACTGAGAGATGGGAGGATTTCTGGGTAATCTATGCATTTTGGGTTTGAGATTAATGCCAAAATAGGCCTGTGGTAGCCCACAGTAAAGCCTCCCAGTCTCTCTGTCTTTATAAAATGTAGTCCTGGGGACCCATACAGAAGCTGCATACTATGGAGTTCACATACATGACTGTCTGTGTTGTATTTTATTACATTATTATGACTCTCATGGTGTTGGGATATTTCCTCTTGAATTCAATTTGGAGCCAGATAATATTGAATGGGAACCCGTTTCACTGCCCTTAAACGTACCGTCTGCAGTTGCCTTTTCAATATTATCACTTTGGGTCCTTGGATTTATTGCTTTCCTTTCTATTTTTATATGTCAGCTGTATATAACAGAATGTATTATTGCTAATTCCAAATATCACCTGTTGTCTGTAAGGTGTCAGTATTTGCTCACATACATCCTGCACTCTGGATGTATTCAAGATTTCACTAACACCTTCCTTTTTAGCATTTATAAGTGGTATGAAAACAGTTAATAAATGTTTTGCTATAATGTAATTGTATGCAGCTACAGAGGCATTTTAATTTACAGCATTTATCAGCAACTGTAACTTCTCTTATGAGTTATTGTTGACAAATGCATTAATAAACACTTGTATCTGCTTACATGTTTATGTGTTGGTTATCAGTGTTAAATATGGGGACTTGACCTAGTAGTCATATAAAATCTGTAGGTCAACTTTGATCTTCATGTTCTGTCCTGAACATGACCATAAAGCACTGCCTCACATGTCTTTTGCTTACACCTTAATGTCTCTGTGTTCTCCAGCCCCTGCAGGTTCATGTAACAGCAGAGGGGTGACACAGACCACAGCAAAGAAAACCAGTGCGAGGAATGGAGGTGCTGGAGGGTCGATGAGGACGAAGGACGACGAGTGCTTCAGAGATGGGACTGATGAGGACCTGGATGCGGACTTTGACTTCGAGGGAAACCTGGCTCTGTTCGACAAAGCTGCCGTCTTCTCCCAGATTGACGGGACAAGTCGCCACAGCAACAGAGCACTGCATCACAGCACGCCAGGCGAACAGAAGCCCCTGTCCTATCGCCATGATGAGAATATTCTGGAGGGGAAGCCCGTCATATACAGACAGATAACAGTACCTCAGCATGGGGGCAAAGAGTACTGTACCGGTGAGAACAAAATGCATGTGCAGACTTATACACAAACACTCACACTTGGTGGTGGTTATGGCCTCTTTTGTTACTCTAGATTCCTTGATGTAGTGTTGTCAGTCAATATGGTAGCAACAAACATTTTAACAAATATTGAAATATTGTCACCTTTTGATGCTCAGTGGGGAAATTTGGCTGCAGTATTTACTCCTGTAAGAGAAAATTTGCTTCAAAACTAGAAACCAATTACATTAATTTTCGCAACTGAATGAACTGATGAATCATTTCAGCACCTGGTGGAGTAGCTGCTATATATCAAAATACAGTCTTTTGCTCGTTGATCAGTATAACTACAGAGGGGAAAATAGGTATTTGATACACCACAGATTTTGCAAGTTTTCCCACTTACAAAGAATGGAGAGGTCTGTAATTTTCATCATAGGTACACTTCAACTGAGATTCAACTTTATGATTTTTAAATAATTCATTTGCATTTTATTGCATGAAATAAGTATTTGATTCACAAACCTTTGTTCACAGTTACAGAGGTCAAACGTTTCCTATAGTTCTTGACAAGGTTTGTGCACACTGCAGCAGGGATTTTGGCCCACTCCTCCATATAGATCTTCTCTAGATCTTTCAGGTTTCAGGGCTGTCGCTGGGCAACACAGAGTTTCAGCTCCCTCCAAAGATTTTCCATTGGGTTCAGGTCTGGAGACTGGCAAGGCCACTCCAGGACATTGAAATGCTTCTTACGGAGCCACTCTTTAGTTGCCCTGGCTGTGTTTCGGGTCATTATCATGCTGGAAGAGCCAGCCACGACCCATCTTCAATGCTGTCACTGAGGGAAGGAGGTTGTTGCCCAAAATCTTGCAATACATGGCCCCATCCATCCTCTCCTCAATACGGTGCAGTCGTCCTGTCCCCTTTGCAGAAAAGCACCCCCAAAGCATGATGTTTCCACCCCCATGCTTCACAGTTGGGATGGTGTTCTTGGGATTGTACTCATATGTCTTCTTCCTCCAAACATGGCGAGTGGAGTTTATACCAAAAAGTTCTATTTTGGTCTCATCTGACCACATGACCTTCTCCCATGCCTCCTCTGGATCACCCAGATGGTCATTGGCAAACTTCAGACAGGCCTGGACATGTGCTGGCTGGAGCAGGGGGACCTTACGCGTACTGCAGGATTTTAATTCATGACAGCATAGTGTGTTACTAATGGTAACCTTTGAGACTGTGGTCCCAGCTCTCTTCAGGTCATTGATCAGGTCCTCCCAAGTAGTTCTGGGCTGATCCCTCACCTTTCTCATGATCACTGATACTCCACAAGGTGAGATCTTGCATGGAGCCCAAGTCTGAGGGAGATTGACAGTCATCTTGAGTTTCTTTCATTTTCTAATAATTGTGCCAACAGTTGTTGCCTTTGGTCTTGCCCATGGTGGAGAGGTTGGAGTCTGATTGATTGAGTGTGTGGACAGGTGTCTTTTACACAGGTAACAAGTTTAAACAGGTGCAATTAATACAGGTAACGAGTGGAGGATAGGAGGGCTTCTTAAAGATGAACTAACAGGTCTGTGAGAGCCAGAATTCTTGCTGGTTGGTAGGTGATCAAATACTTATTTCATGCAATAAAATACAAATTAATTATTTTAAAATCATACAATGTTATTTTAGGGATTTTTTTTAGATTCCATCTCTCACAGTTGAAGTGTGCCTACGATGAAAATTATAGACCTCTCCATTCTTTGTAAGTGGGAAAACTTGCAAAATCAGCGGTGTATCAAATACTTATTTTCCCCACTGTATATAAAGTTTATTCCTTTTAAAAAAACAGCATCCTGTTATTGGCTTGAGGGCAGACTTTTCATAAAGCACATCAGTCACAACAGCAGTGTGTAGGAACAAGGTGTGTGCCTACAAGAATGTCATATGAGGCTTTGTGCATATGATATGCGCAAAGGAAAAGAATAATTCAGGCGTTGTTCAGAGCGGGTCTTAAGGTCATCTGGACCCATTTTAATAACATCACTAGTACACCTGCTCTCACCCACTGCGACCCTTTCCTGTGCCTTTCAAGATGATTGTGTGCACTCACCATAATCTAAGTTCACTTTTACTTTTTAAATACTTGATCCTGAGCACAATACTGAGAAGCTCTCACTGAGGAATCTGCTGTAGTGTCTCTTTCTATTGAACACAATGAGAAAAAGGTCACAGTGGGCACCACGCTTTCTCTCATTGGCCAGAGAGAGGTCACCTTGGGCCAGGCGGACTGGAATCATATCCTCCTGGTGTCTGTTTATCATAGAGGTGACTTTTGAACCCCACCCCCACCCCTCCCCTGCAGGGGGCCCACAGATATGGTGAACTTGTCCTCTCTCACACTACAGGAACCAGAGTGTTGCGTAACAGGTTAATACGGACATAAGATAAGTAAATGACAGACCAGTGCCAGCCCTGCAGTCCGCAGTGTGAGAGAAACGGCTGATTCAGAGCAGTGAGAAGATGGAGGATGTGTGCTAATGGAGAAAGCAGCTGACGTATGGTGTATGAGTTGGTGCTATGCTAGAACTCCACCTTTTGCTGGTCACCAGATAAAGGAGTTCACAGGGTCATCTCTTGACTGCAGGAAAAGGTGGAATGGTGGACGTAGTGCACTAGATAGATAATATTTTTTGTTCCATGTTGGTTGTCAGAATTGACAGTGACAAAAAATATCGTGTTGGTAAATTTCCCTCTAAGCTTCTCTTAAATATTAGCACCAATCTCATTTGTTTTCTAGCTACTTCTTTCCCAGACATGTGTGCGTGACAAGCCAGTTGTAGTTATGATGGTGTTTCTTGGATTCCTGTCCCAGTGTGCGTCTGATTGTGGTGACACAGTGCAGTTCAGCAGGAGCAGCTGTCTACCATTGAGCAGACAGCTGCCAAGCAGAGCCTCCCTTTCTTACCGTGCAGGCAGATCTGCTTCCCAGGGCTGTCATCATAATCCCCATCCTCTGCACTCTGTAATTAGCATGCCGCCGTGCAGCCTTACATAAACAGCACCTCTGAAGCAGGAACAAACTGCAGTGCTCTTGACCTGGAATCTTTGCCAGTAAACAGATAAATCAACAATACAAGAATGGAGAAAGAAAAACAAAGTGCCGAGGTGTACGTTAGGGTTGCCATAACGCACTGGCATTGTTTATTGTAAAGGTTGCAGTCTGTGTAAGTTTAGTTCGGCTATTGTCTTGCTTTCCTCTGGTGTGATTGACTCCAGCTGTGATGTGAAACCTCAGTGCAAACAAGCCAGGCCGCAACACAAATTGCAACCAAGCCATCTGTCAACTGGTTTTCCTAGTTTTCTTCTATTAATGAATTAATGCCATATCACTTTGGAGAATGCAGGATGTAAACTTGAAAACTTGGGTCATCATATAGTGTTTTAACCCGTCTAACCCAGTGACTTTGGGATGGCTGTGAGCCTTCATGTGTGTTATGATCTTCTCTTCTCAGCAGGAACCATGAGAAACATGAGGACGTGATGCATTTTAAGTTTAAAGATGCGGTTTTGACATTGTGACTCATAGACCTTCATATGAATTCATGTGAATTTTACTTGATGCAAAGTTGTTAAACTCCAGAAGTCTTAAAGATACAGATATGTGGAATCATAAACTGAAAGAATTCAAAAGCCCTTGACATCGTTGATCAGTTGTACTTCCTTTATTTGCAACATATTGATCCTCAAACCTTCATCACTTACAATCCCCAATTCATTTTACCTGACAAAGGTCTGAAGACTGAAACTGAAAATACACATGATCAACACTGTGCATTCTGTTCACCTGATGAAGGTGAAGTTGAGGTTTTTGATCTTATGCACCTGTCAGTCAGTCATGGTTTTACAGAAACAAGTGATTTATGCGAAACACAGTGCAGAAAGCAATGAGCTGTTAGCAGCAAAATGTTATAAAAAAAAAAAAAAAAAGCTCACAAATTACCACATTAAGCTTCTTTTCTAACCAGCTCCCCATCTTGCCACCTCCTGAGAGTGCAGGTCAACATAGTTCAAGTGTTGCAGTGCAGCAGAGAGGAATGGAACAGCCTCGTCTAACCCTCCCTATCCCAGCACAAGCCTCAGTCTCACATGGCCCGCATCCAGCCAGCGTGTATTGCTTTCAGTCCCGTCAGTTCCCTTGTCATGCTTGAAGGATTGCTTCCAGCTCAGTTTATTTTAGTGCTGCTGCATACTTATGGCTACCCGGTTTAGCTAGTTGACTGCAGAGTTTGTTTTCACACCACATCGAAAGTGGGTGTGTGTGTCTGCATAATCACTGCATGTGTGTGAGAGTGTGAAGGAGGAGGAGATGGCGTGTGTATGTTTGGGGGGGTTGTTTTGGTAGCGGCAACTTCAGCAAGAGTTATTAAGAAGCACACCTGGTGGGATGGTTGAAAAGTAATTAGTGCATACTAGTGCAACTCCCACTTCCCCTGAGCTTGGCACTCAAAGCAGCAGTTTGCATGAGAAGAGGCAGTTGACTTTCCTGTGCTTATCACTCACGTGAGGATTGGCATGTTCCAGATCGCTGTTGCCCACTGAAATGCATTAGCAGTCTTTTGTGCGAATAGTTGGAGGAGAGCATGGCAAACCTAAGATAAATGAGGGTTTCAGTCAGGCACGGCATGAGTTGCTGAGTTTATACCTAATTATCTTGTGTATGAGAATGCGTGTGTGCGTGTTGCTTGGTTGAGCGTGTGTGTCACTCTGTCCATGTTGCATGCCAGGGTGAAAAGTTGTGTTTGTACCACAGCTCGTTGTGAGTGCGCTATGAGTGCCAGCATAAGTGTGTGTGTGTGTGTGTGTGTGTGTGTGTGTGTGTGTGTGTGTGTGTGTGTGTGCGTGTGTGTGTGTGTGCGTGTGTGTGTGTGTGAACTTGTGCACACCAGTGAGGCCACCAGGTTCTCAGCTACCAGGTCAAAGATCTGTAGGAGGCCATTAAGGACTTAACTGCCTCCCAGCAGCTTTATTTATCAAAGGGATCCTGAGCCGTGCAGTTCCCCCAGCTTGACTTTCATTACCCTTCTAATGTGCCACAGGCAATAGACAGCTAGGGATTAGCACAGGCTCTTTAAAGGTTTCCACACACTTCAGTTTGTACAGTGATAAAAGGCTGAATTGTAGTTCTGTAATACAGTAATTCAAAAAATACACAGAAGAGAACAACCCTGACAAGGTTAGGTGACTTGACATGACAAGACACCTAAAAGCGATGGGATTTAAGATTTTTTCTCCAAAGAAAGATTGTTACTGGAGAGAAGGTGAATTTCAGAAAAGAACAGGCTTCTGACGAGCAAGGTCGATGTGACAGTGACAGTCGAAAGGTAAAAGTTATTAAAGGCATCCAATGGCGCCACTACACACCTGACCTGCTAAGATTTTTTCCATACAAAAGCAAAACATCTATCTCATAGATAGAATTTTAGGTCAGTACCGTGCCTCCCCCACATTTAGTCCTCCCCAATCTCTCACCACGAGCCACTGGGATACAGGTGCAGGTGTTCATATGCATTTGATGTTTGTCCCCTTCTTTGTCACGCCAACCTGCTGTATGTTTTGACTGAGACAACAGCCGATGTGGGGGGCCCAGCCCAGTGCAGCCCCATACCAGAGCAAAGGGTTCGGGGATTGGTCAGAAACCATGTGACAGTGCGTGTGAACTCAGGGCCCGCAGGGAATAGGCGTCTCACTCTGGCTGCCTCGTGTTTGTCATGTTTTGTAAAGGCTGCCAATCTTCCCTTTGTTGCTGCAGACAGCAGTGACAAACAGCGGAGGAAATGGAGAATCTTACGTGATAGGGACAAGACCAGGTTATGAGGAGGAGGAAGGGATTTTTCCCTGGGGAATGGGTTCCTCACATGAGGATCTGTGCTGCTTACACGTACACCTACCACCCCCTGAGAACCTGCGAGCGTGTTTATCTGTAGGCCAACATCTCTGAGGTCAGGTTTCTGGATTTTGCTTCTGTTCCAGTGGTTTTTTTAAGGTGCACTGATGAAGATAAATTAACATGGTAACATCCCGATTTCAAAAAAGTTCAGACTTTGTGTAACATGTAAATAAAAACAGAATGAAGTCATTTGCAAACAAACTCAAATGGTTTGTGTTCCTGAGCTAATATCCTTTACACAATCATGTGATGCTTGTGAGCAACTGAGCCTTTCCAGGATGCCCCTTTCATACCCAATCAAGATTCTATCACCTGTTACCAATCAACCTGTTTACCTGTGGAATGTCCCAAACAGGTGTTTTTGGAGCGTTCCACAACTTTCCCAGTCTTTAGTTGCTCCTGTCCCAAGGTGTTGCATCAAATTCAGAATAAGCATATATTTACAAAAATCAATGAAGCTGCCAAGCCTAATCTAGAAATATGATATGTCAGACCACTCCAATGGATGCCGGAATATGTTTAGAAATAGTTTTCAGCTATTTTTCAGGATTTTTGATAAATAAGTTTCCCAGATTAGTTTTACTACCATTTCTCTAAACTTGCTAAACGCTGCTCTGTCTGGCTGTGTGAGATTTTCAGGTTTTAGATCCATCCATCAAATATGTCCGGTGGAATTTATCCTCAAAAAATATCTCCCACTGCTGACTCCCACTGTGCCATAAAATTAGCGATGTTACATAGATCAGTTTTTACGGTAAGGTTACCAGTGGACTACGTTTACCAATGAGTGAGGCAAGGTTCAGTTGCTGTGTGCTTGACATGACTTATACAGCAATGGAGGAATGTTATCTGGCTAGATATTTGCTAGGACAGGAATAAAGTTTTCCATATCCATCATCCTGTCATGTGCTTTTCTGTTACACCAGAAATGATGAAGCCTAGAGCGCCATTAAAATGCTTTCTGTCTCACCTCAAGTTTTCTCTCTGCAGATTCAGGCCTGGTGGTTCCCAGCGTGCCCTATGAGCTTCATAAGCGTCTGCTGGCAGCTGCAGAGCACTGGGGCCTGTCTCTCAAGCGCAGGCTGGAGACGATAGGTGTTTGTTCCAGTCAGATGGCTCTCACTCTGCTGGGCGGACCAAACAGGTAAGGAGTACCTCTCTGGGCTCTGGCGTAAATGACGCAGTTAATCAGTTCCTGTTCCTGATGTACAGTATGGTGCAGAGACACTGTCACTTGTGAAATAATAGGAGGAATGTGCAGCAATGCTCCAAACTTGCCTGTCTGTGTAACTTTTCAATCATTAGAGCAGGTCTGTCCAACTCTGTGTTTTCATACCAAGTTTTCCAGTTTCCATGGTAATCATCTTTACTACTATGTTTCTGCATGACTTAGATGGCATTAACCTTGACCCCCCTCAGAGCTTGTTGTCTTAGGGAAGCACTGCAGCATCAGTCACATTGCAGGTCAAGAACATCCAAATAGACTGACGCAGCCTGTTTGGTGGCGTTTATCTGCACCTTTATGAGTGGTGCAGTCTTATTTAAGATCAAAAAAGCTCAGCGCAAAGGCTCATATGACAAACAGGTTTACTGTCTCAGATCCTTTTATCAATTTAGCTCTGTACAGTGGAAGTGCTGTGAACTCAGATCAAGTTGAACTTTGTATTGTAGTACCAGGATCACAGACACTACAAAGGTGTTCCACTATTTCCAGGCAATAGGCACTTAATTCATACTCAGAAAGGGTACAGATATGCACCACAGTCATCACAGTGAAGAACCTTCTGGCAGACTGCAGCTCTTAGAACAAAGTTATTGATGCACGTAAGGCAGTAGATACATAAGAATAAATAACATTAATCAGCTCACCAACTGTCTGACTAGTTACACCAATAATACATGGACAGCTTTGTCTCATTGTAACAATGAATGTCTTCTTCCACTGATGGAACTAAATTTTGCTTTAACAAACCTCTTTTTATCCCAACTGTGCAAAAGTAAGTGATGATGTCTTGGGCTATGGAGATCTTAAACACACCAAAGACGAACATTGCAGATACTTTGGTTCTTACTAAGAATGGCTTCGTTATTGTTGGTTTGTAATGTTTGTTATTCATTCATTCATCTTCTATACCCGCTGATCCCTTTCAGGGATGCGGGGGGCTGGAGCCTATCCCAGCTGTCAACAGGTGAGAGGCGGGCTACACCCTGGACCGGTCGCCATTCGATCGCAAACATTCGCTCTCACACTCACACCTAAGGGCAATCTTAGAGTAACCAATTAACCTAATGAGCATGTTTTTGGTCTGTGGGAGGAAGCCGGAGTGCCCGGAGAGAACCCACGCAAGTACAGGAAGAACATGCAAACTTCACACAGAAAGGCCAGGGGATTGAACTGGCAACCTTCTTGCTGTGAGGCACACGCACTACCTGCTGCGCCACCTCCTGTGCTGCCGTAATGTTTGTTATGTTTTATAAAAAAGGTTTTTGCAGGTTAGCTGCATCTCTGTCCCATCTTTTTGGAGCAAATATGGATGTAGTGTTTTTAAGCTACCTGTCGGTAGCTCTTATCGTTGTTACATGTGTGTCAAATTGATTGAATCATAATATGGCGACATTGTGTGCAGGTTCAGAGTAGCACATGCTTTGTACATTTGCAGGACAGACGGCTCCCTGTCAGGCAGTCAGCATCATCTTCTTATGACATGGCGGATATGACACTATTTCTCTGATAACATATTTGTTTAACACAGGCAGTGGCGTTGCTAGGGTCTCTTGGGGCTCCAAGCAAGAAATCCCTGGGGCCCCCACCCCACCCGTGCATGCCGCAAAAATTTGGTTTCTGCACCCATAAATGCACAATTTCTGGGACATTTGAAATTAATTCTGAAAAAATAGATTAGTGGCTCTCAAAATGAGGTTGAGGGACCAACAGAAGTCCCTGAAAGCCCAGGCCTGTCAATAATCGTTGTTGAAAATAAGTGGCCGGGGCTCCAAGCAACTGCCTGGCTTGCCTGTCCGCAAGCCCTGCCCCTGAACACAGGGGTTCTCAAAGTTTTTGATGTCTGAGTGCCATTAAGGGAGTTAGGATATGACTGAGGGCCACAAATAAAATCCTTGCCATATGTTTCTGAGAGCCGCCACTGGCCCACAGGCCGCACTTTGAGGACCCTTGGTTTAACATAGGAATATTACATTGGTTGTCTTTATTTGTGGAGTAATCTCTTGGTCATGGCTTTAATGTCCCCAGACTCACCCCAAAAAATGTCCACCAGAGGCCCACTGTTGTCTTTCTCTGTGGGCCACACATCCAGGGAGCCCAGGGCATCAGCTGTGGTCGACATTTAGCCAACCACGAAGTGGAGGTCATCCTGTTCCTGCCCAACTTTCTCAAAATGCAGGAGTCCGTCACCAGTGAGGTCAACCTCTACAGCAGGACCAGTGGCAAGCAGGTGGCCAGCGTCAAAGGTAGACTGCACCAAGTGAGATAGCTTTTACATGATTAAATCCCTGTCTGCTCAGGACTGACCTTGATGCTTGGTGTATGGGCTGGTCTGTGTCAGAAGTGATTGTGATGAATGTAAGCTGGAGTGAGAGTATCTGTGTAAGGATCTGTTCATGTTGTCCTGTTGGAATAGACCTACAAAGATAAATGTTGCCCTCTAGTGGAACAGCACCTTGTTGAGATCTCTGTAGATGTATTCTACTATTTCTCCTTTTTCTCCTCTTCTTCTGTCACAGACCTGCCAGCAAGCCCTGTCGATTTGGTCATCAACTGCCTTGACTGCCACGAGAACCGACTGCTGAGGGAACAGTCCTGGTATAAATCAGCCGCTGACTGGGCCAACCAGAACCGGGCCCCAGTCCTGAGTATGGATCCTGCGGTCAGCGAGCAGCCTCAGACTGTCAAGGCGAAGTGGACCCTCTCTTTGGGCCTTCCGCTACCTTTAGCTGAGGCGGAGAGCAGGGTCTATCTTTGTGACATTGGGATTCCTAAGATGGTTTTCCAGGAAGTTGGAATCTGCTACCACTCACCCTTTGGATGTAAATTTGTCATTCCTTTGCACTCAGCATGACAGAATACCCACTGACACTTCGTTACCACTGGACAATAGGAGGGACTGGTCAGCTTTTCCACAGTGGGTAAAGGTACCATAGTGTCTGTGGCAAAGCTGAAGCGTAGCTATATGACCAAACCAATATTTTGTTACAAATGTCATGACGCGCCTGAAAGCATATGGTGTGGATTTTTCCTCTGACCCCCTGGAAACTCCCGCGGGTTGCTGCTTGTTGCGTGCGACACCTCTTGTTTTTGAAAGGGAAAGGTTTCCTGTTCTTTAGTGTGTTTTGATAAGGGCTCTGCGACGATGTGAACATGTTTACAAAATGCTGACCACTGTGAGTCTGTCTGTAACCTCTGACCCTGTGACCAGTCAGAGCAGCAGAGACACAGTTCCTGTTTCCTCCTTTAGATTGCATGCAGAGTCTGATCCTGGCCCTGTAACCCGGAGCACAGCGCAGCCTATAGCTGTCTGCCAACCCAAATCTGCCATTTATCTGTGCCACAGTCCATCTCCATGTCCTTTTTTTTCTTACTCATTTGGGTGTAATTTGTCTTGTAATGGTTGTAGCATGTTTCTCTGAAAAGGTCATAGTACACAGAATCTATATTTGTATTTATTTGTAGAATACATCTCAGGAATAATGAAAGGAAAAACTGTATATTTGTGTTTCCATTACATTTAATAGCACTTTCTCTGCACTGTTTGGTTTCTTGAGTTTATAAGCACCAACACTGAAAATTAAATGTGGTAGCAGGCACTCCAAAGGATTAATTTCCTGTGTTCCTGAAGTCGTGCAGATTAGACAGGAATCTGAAGCACACATTCCCAAGGATCAAAAACATCTTGGACCATGCTCATCATGAGGGATTATTGCTAGTTACTGTAAGTGTCATGAGACATGATTATTAAACACTTTCCATTTAGACACATCAGATTCAGCCTCCTTCAGTGAAATAACCACTCCAACCAACCAACTTCCTCTTTTTGGTCAGAATAATGACTTTCTGTGAAAACCTTAGATCAGCAAAATGTCAACATTAGCAGGACAAAGGAAACAGCCTTATTTTTAGACTGGCAGCTATGCACTTTTGAAATTATGCAGTTAGTTTTTTTTTTTTTTTTTTACTAAGAGTTCTTAAGTCCTCAAACTTCTCATGAACTCCTTTTTTGACTGCATGAAATATAGTACTTGAAGTAAAAATCAGAGGGTCAAAAAAACTGGAGTCATGATTTATAAATGACAGATTTCTAGGCTTTGTAGAGTTCTCACTGAATTTCTACACAATGGATTTAATGAATCCTTAATTATACTTCACCAAACAGAGGCCTCTCCACACATTTCTTTTTGCTAGTGTGAGATGGAGTGGTGATCAGTTTTGGTTAAAACAATGGACGTGGTCATTCTGACAAAGATAGTTAAAACGAAATGAGGAATTTGTAGTGAACAAAAGTGTTGGCAGTTGACAGCTCCTCAAGAAATCAAAGAATTGTACTTTAACTCCTGCGTGCCCAAACCAGAAAGCAGAAGCTGCTCATATCCAGGTGTGTAAAGCTGGTATTGGGGGCAGAGTAAATACAGCTTAATGTGTCGCTGCTTCTATAAAGTTCTGAATAAAAGATCTGAATATTAATGGAAAGAAAAATAGCCTCCACTCAGGGAAACAAAGGAAGTTTAAGTCTGTGCTCTCTCAGAACCACCATTCTTTTTCTTCTCCATGCCAGCAAAGACTAAACAAAGCACTTAAATTATCATGACTGTGATTCAGAAACCATGTGCAAAAACATTCCTTGCAAGTTTAATTGAGGAGAAGTCCCATCTTGAGATTGATGAGGCTGACAGGAAAGAAAAGAGACACAAGAATAAAAAATGAGGTGAATTCATTGGTGATGGTTTTGTATCTCACAGGTTGCAGGTGTGGTCAATTCTGGAAAATCTTGAGAATATTTTATACTTGAGGTTTTCATTGATGTATCGCCAGCCTGCTTGGTTTTTGCTAAGAAAGCTGCTGATGTGAGCACAAAGTAGCATTTGTAAGCCTGTTGCAGATGGCCTCTGGAAAACATGATACAGATAACATTGTTTGTTGAATGTGTCTAAAGTTTACACGTAAAGCTCCGGGCAAAGCATTTGAAGCTGCAAAAAAATCTTTTCAGCATTGATCTTTGGACAAAATGCAGATGCTAGGGTGACAGTGCGGCTCCTGTATATGCAAATGAAATAAAAATAATTTTGCAAACAGTGATGTGAACTGTGTACAGACTGTGTCATGATCATTGAGAAAATACGCTTGATTTTGTTTTAAGGATCTGATATACTTCAACTCCAATACATTTAAGAGGGAAATATTGTAGTTTTTACTTGTTTTTACTTTGGATATAAAGATTAGAAATACAAAATATATAATATATATAATGGCGTTGTTATAGAGGTAGAATTAGCTTCACCTTGTCCAGCTGCAACATTCAAATGCTACTTATACATTAATGCATCATAAATAGTTATTCACTAAGGGGTCAATCTGCACAGTGAGTTACTTTACTTATGATACTATAGTGTTTATAATATTATTATGACAGTTGTAGTGGAGTCAATTTCTGGTAGTGACCCTTTTTACCGAAGTGAATATGAATACTTCTATCCACTGGAACAAAGTCATTGTACACATTCTAGTAGTCCTTTTAACAGGAGACATTTTTGGCTTGTGATAGCAGGAAAAGCACATGTTTTAGCTACAAATAATATTAACAATGGCTCCATTCTATTCAAGTGTCCCAGAGAGCCAGCCTGCAAAATACGTGCACAATACCAGGAGCCTGGAACTGAAGCAGCTAAATGGAATTCAGCCATCACTCATTTTATTATTTACAACTGTGCTTTTAATACTGTGACACAAAAAAAAATTCTTCTGAGCGGAAAAAAAAGAGATCATGTTTAATAGTTAGAATAATAGTTAATAGTTAGTTTTAATAGTGTCCAGCTCTTTCAGTGACACTGTAACATTTGTAGAAGCCTCTCAGAGGTTTGGAGGCCCTGGACTTTTGTTTTCTAGTTTTGATTCTGATTTGGTACAGCAGACACTCGAACACATCATAGCATGACAAGCACAGGTGTGACCAATAACGTCCATTACAGCTGCATTTCATTTAGTTGTTCCACTTCCAGGGGCCACTGGTTTGTGCATATTTTCTTATTGAATTCACTTACTGAAATAGAGTGTAGCCATCATTGATGTCATTAGTTGCTCTTGTTATGAGAAGAATGTCTGCTGTGAACACCAAACCCTTCAGATTAACCCATAAGGGGGCAGCTATTGGACCCCTGTTTATAGTTATTGCGGTTTACGGTAATTGGTTCAACTTTCAGAATGTGCAGCATATGGGGCCCCCAGACAGGTTGAGTACACAGGTGATAATGCTATATATATTAATAATCAAATTACACACACACACACACACACACACACACACACACACACACACACACATATATATAATGGATGGGAGAAAAAGGGTGTGTTTTGTAATAGCAGTACATTCTGCCTCTACACAGCTGTTTTCAATTACTGCATGGAATATTTCACAGTTATCCTCAGGGACTTGTCAATCAAAACACCTGTGTGAAAGTTCAGTGTGAACATCGTGCACTTAAGGACCGCTTGGCCTGGATACAGAAGTAGTGGACGCACCGGTATGTTGCGACAGGCCATTGTTTTAGCAGCAGGCAGAGCAGACAGATGAGGGGAAACCTCCCACAGTAACAAGTCCGCCATCGGTTGACAGTCGCACCTGTTGGCCACACGGTTGTGCTCACAGACCGCTCGCTCAGTGGCTGTGCTGCTCCTCTGCGCATGCGCGTTGCGTTGACGGGGGAGCGGAGACCATTTCCTCCAGCAGCAGGCCTCGCGGAGCTTCGCTACACGCACGCAAACATACACACATATGAAGACAGAGGACAGACAACCGTCAAAGCAAAGCCACGTTTGGAATTGTCTAACATTAACGCATTAAACCTGGATGCCCCCCGACCGCAGGAGTCATCCTAATGGGCCTTCATCGCTAATTTGCAGCAACATCTGGTCGACTCTACAGTGGTATCTTTTGGGTGAGTTGCCCTCAGCGCAGTCACTGTTTTTGTCTCGTTGTGTTGCTGCCGCTGCCGCTGCAACGTTTTAGCCCAGGCAGCTTCAGGATAGCACACAGGGGATTGTCATTACTGGGCTGTATGTTCTGTGTTTGTCCCGGGTTTACTTCATATTCACCGCCGGGTTTAAAGTGTTCAGTTGTGACACACGGTTTTCACTGTACGGAGCTAACGTTAGACCTATTTGCGAGCGTTAGCTTTAGCTGCTAGTCAACATATAATGTAACGTCATGAGATCCATTATCGGACAGAATTTATGCTAGGTCCTCACAGGTTTTACTCCTCCAGCCTGTTTCCCTGTATATGTTGTCATTGAGTTGGTTTGACAGTACTGCAGCAAACACTGAAACACTAACAAAGCAAGGCGACTGTGAAACGATGTGTTATTGGTTTATGTTACCTACAATGAAGATCTTGTTTAGGGCGATTTTGCGGCTCTGCCCAAACCCTCCTCGTCACCCACCTTCCTCTCCCCTTTTTCCACCGCCAGACGCTTTGGTCACGGCGAACGCTTTGTGCTCTTGACCTTTCCCTTTGACTTTATTCCTTGTTTTCTTTCAGTCTTTATGGACACGGTGTGGTCCGACACTGCAGGGAAGCCCGCAGATAAAGCTGGGACTCCGTAAAAAAAGAAGTCCATGCAGCATTGTGTGACAGGCGGTTGCGCCGTATTGGGTTTAGTGTGAAATGTGGTAGAGCTGGCTGTAGAGGGACAGTTAGTGTTTCGTTGAAATAACAATCAGGTGCGTTTTAAATTTGTGCTAGCTCTGCGGTCTGGGCTTATAGTAGTGTTTTGCGCTCAGAAAAGACTGGTCCGGTCCGATAAGGGACCCAGGCATTTTAGCCACCTCCGCGCTGCGGTAGAAAACAAGGCTGGACCTGAGATTGAGCCACTTACGTTGAGGAAACACTGATCCGTATCTCTCCACTGCTATTGTTTATTATAATGTATAGTATTCTCTTCCATTCTTTAGTATTTGTATAGGTTTTAGGGGAATACACATCACTGTACATAGTAGTGGAGAAGGGACAGTCTTACAGCAGAGTTGTCAAGTAGATGATGACAGCAGATAATTGGGGGGAAATTAACACTGTTGATGATACTGTTGATCCCTCAGAGAAATAGTTTTCATCTTGCACCCCTCCACGGAGAGGTCAGAGGTCAGGTGAAGCTACAGAACCCCATCCAGTGTCTCGCTCAAGGACACTCGAGCAATCCATGCAAAGCCGCAGTCTGAAGATCTTTAAATGCATTAAAAATACATTGTGACTTTGTTAAAAGTAGTTGGTGTTTTATGAATCAGACCGACATGAAGTCTGCTGTCCCTGCAGCTTTGGTCTAGTTTGTTAGTCTCCTGCTCAGTAATTTTTTTTTTTTTTTTTAAATGTACATACCTTTGCAAGCTGTGGCTTGACTGACAAAACTGATGTAGTGTTTGTAGCACATTGTTTCTTTACATAGTGTTCTGTACTTTTGGTAAAGACTGCCTGCCTGACTGCTTTGCTCTGCTTTGCAACATGCCTAATCACTTGCAATCTTACTCCTGGGTTGTTTTCAGGCAACAAATCTTATGATTAGCATATTATCTCAGTGTCTACACTTGTTATCTGACATGTTACTGCTCAGAATCTAAAAAAACATATCATTCCTCCAGATCTTGTTGCCTGTGATAACTGATTGCTAGTCAGTTTGAGGCTGACCAGCATTTGGATTTTATATTGTAATCTCTGGATAGAGACGTTAGCATGTGGACTGTCTGATTTGATAGATAATTACTTTGAATGACTCATTTTGATACCCACCTGTCTTGAATGTTGTGTTGATTACAGTGAGTGCTGTGTGCTGATGAAGCAGCACAGTAGCTTTGGGTTTTCTATTAGAGAAGTCTGTTACCAAGATTGGTTGGAACGAGTGGGGGTGTGAGGGCTTGGCATTCATTATCCCCAGAGGAATCTGTTAAACCAGACTACGACATGTGAGGAACCCATATGCTGTGTCTGTCAGGGCTAACCTGCTGCAGGTATGCTAAGATGTCCAACATAGTGTCCCAAGGGTCTGTGCCCAGGGTAGTTGGAAGTAAGGCCTTTTTCTTTTAGTACAGAACTGAAGTCATTTCTTTGTGACAATTTGAAGCACAAAATGTTTTAGTCCAGCACACTGTAATGTACCAATCCTCTGAACACAGTGTGACTCAGCCCTGGTCTCAGCTGTGAGACTGTACAGCTCTCCATCTGTGAAGTCAGACCCATCTAGTAAAGTGGCAGAAGAATCCCAGATTAAACCTATCTTCTCTTTATCAATAGCTGCCTTCCCATCTGACTGATGACTTGATCGGAGTAGTCTAATCGAGGTGCAGCTTGATGAGGACAAGGGGTGACAGGACATGTCTGCAAGTCCAGCTACATTTAGGCTTTCTGCTTTTTAGCAATGAGTTATGAGGAGGGGGAAAAAATCGCTGTCCGGTCAATCCTTAAAGCTGCAAGGAGCTGAGCTGTGTTACTGTCTTACGTTAAGCTCTGAGCCAGGCTTATGTGCTCAGCAGGGAAGTAATGGCTCCTCTGTCTGTACACTAACCATCTCATTGCACATTTGAAGCCTGTCCAAGGCCCTGCTGACCTCAACACAATGACCGCGTTTAGTCCGTTCTTCCCCTCCAGCCTCGTCTCCTCGGTGTCCACTGTCTCTTTAATCAGCAAGTGCAATAACAGAGGAGGGATTTGTCGTGGTGACTTTGGTGCAGAGCTTAACAGTATACTGACACTCATGAGCAACAGGACATCACAGATGGTGCAAGACATACTCCGCACAGTAGGCTCTATCACTCTGCATAGATGCATTCAACAGCATTTACTTCTTGGATGTGTGCATATCAGCAGCCTGGAAAAGTGTGTTAGTAGCTGTGGAAAGACAGTGTACTGAGTTCTGAACTGAGCTGAGTCTTTATGCCCAAACACACACAGGACACACCATGATGTATTTTACTGTGCCTGATTAGATGTTATGTGCCATTCTGAGTTATGCAGGTATATTGCAGGCATTGCAAGATGCAAAGTGGCGAGCAGTGCCACGGTCCACTTATTTAGGAAGTGTGATAGAAAGTGAAACTGGCAGGAACTCTGCACTGCACCTGCAGTGCTTCCTCTTTTTCAAACTTGAGTAGAGACCGAATCGGTGTATCATACAACAGGAGTGCTTAGTACTGTTTGTGAGGTGTGCAACAGTTTGATTGGCTCTCAGCTGATAAGCAATCAAGACAGTCTTTGTGAATTGTGGATACCAGACACAACATTCCTGTTACTTAATAATAATAATACTGTGTTGCCTGCTCACCATGCTACTAGTCATAATATCACTAATAGTGTGAAGCTAATCTACAATCCATACTGTTTATTTGTTTACATATGAGGGCTGCAGCTATTGGTTATTTGAATTATTATTTAATCTGCTTATTGTTATCTCTATCAATCAGTAACTTATATGATATATAAAAGGTCAGAAAATAGTTTAAAAAAAATGTCAGTCACACAAGTCTTCATAATGCTCAACTTCAGACTTCAAGTTGGATCAACTACACCATGCTGTCATCAAGGACTACCAAAATCAACGAATGTTTAAGAAATTGGAACCAGTCTAATTTTCAGTAATTTTGCTTAAAATGACTTAAATGATTAAACCATCATCAAGATTAAATGTTCATCAGGTGACTGATCTGTTAATCAACTAACCGTTTCATCTCTGCCAGTTCAACACAGTGAGCTTAGTTTTCTTCACCTCCATAATCCTTTAGTCTGTTACAGCGTGACAGGAGTTTTGCCTTGTGAGGCATCAAAGATAAGTCAGCTATGATTGTATTAATTCACAAACATGATGATTTGGTGCATGATAGCTTTAATGACCTTGTTTTGTTTCTGTTTACCTGTCTTGAAGCTCACATATAATAACAATAGAAAACTGACTACTTCAAAAACGTATTTGAGAAACAAAGACAACAATCATGATTGGTCCTAGATATTTTTCCCCACTGAGGTCTCACTCCTATATCTTCTTTTCTGTTCAGCACCTGCTGAGTTGTGATAGAGGCCACCCCCCCCCCCCCCCCCATACCCTCCTTCCTAGTGATCATGCTGCACAGTAGAATAGCGGCATTGTGGCTGCCATCTTGCCTGCAAACTCAGCGAGGCCTCTCCATCTGGGCAGCGGCTGGTCAGTCAGGCAGCTCCTTGAAGGCTGGGAGGCTTCTGCTGCCACGCCTGCTGGCTAGCTGCACAATGTAGGCAATGAGTAGAGCTGCAGGCCTGACACATGCCTGGTCTTTCAGCATGCCCACGGTCTCCAGAGTTTTCCCACTGGGAAGGATAATCCAACATTTTAGCATTTCTACAATATATTATTTCAGACAAAGACATACCTGATTTTTTCCCTTTTGCATTGTCCTTGTGTTGTTACTGAACCTGTGGTGCAATTAAAAGCTTAGAGACTATGTGACAGAAATCTAATTTTTTTTCTTCAAGATGTCTCTGTGCTTGTTACATTTAAGAGGTATTGGTATCATATAAGGAGCCTCATCTGTCAGATGACTACTACTTCCTATAGCCTGTGGCTGAAATGTTTTATTATCCACATAACAATCCACGTATCCCTGATGTCATCATTTAGAAATGGCATGGTGAAGAATTTCTCACCTCTCAAGACATCTAAATCAACCAAAATGACCAAGTCACCAGTTTTAATATGGCCTGTGGGTCCCTTTCTAACCACCACCACCTCTACCCAGAGCTAGCCCATGGTGCAAACCAGCACGACACAGTGGTTTGTTATTTGAATTACAGATCAGCTAGATGACATCAGTCTGCTCTGTGGAGTTGTGTGAGAGCCGATTTGAATTAATGAGCAGAAGGAAACATTTCAGTTGAGGCGTATGTGCTGGACACTTCCTCTTCTGAGTGGATCCACGCAGAAAAGCTGGAGCCTGGAGCATCTTTTTATTTTCGAGATGCAGGTCTACTTACAATTTGTACATAGCCTACTTTTGACACAGGCAAAAGTCATTGTCATAACTTTAGTATTCTAGTTTCTCTTTGACTCTCTGTCGTCAGCAAGATATTGTTTAAATGTTTATTACACCATCAAAGCCAGTGTCTGGCTGAGATGAGGGTCACCAGGCTGATAATGATCATGTTCGGGCTGTGCCGAAGAGTTTGAAGCTTCACTCATAATGATGACAGTCAAATTCTAAATCACTATTCAAATGCTGCACAGCTTTTTTTGTTTTGCATGTGTGTTCATTCTGTGTAAACCCAGTATTTCAGCACAGCTGCTCATAAACTAAGGCTACACTCATATTATTAGTATTATACTACTTGTAGAGTTAGATTGTAGTGGTGGCTGCGTAGGATTGTGTCTGATTCGGGTGATCCAATTTCTAATAACTCCAGAGTGTTGTGAAGTCCAAAAGTCAAAATTGGATAAGGTGGATATAATCATTTCCAAAATTCACAACATTTTTTTTTTTATCTAACAAAATATTAGTTTCAGTTGATACTTGTCAGCATTTAGCCTTTCAAAAACAACACTGTGGTCAAAAAAGTTTGCTCTCCCACGCCTGTATTAACGGGGCGGTCTAGCAGCAATCTAACAGCACCATAAATTACATTTGTAGAACCACAATAACAAAAATGTTTTTCAGCTCGAACACTATTATAGGAAAGTACTTAAGTCATTAGCAAGCATCCACTTGGCGTTCCATCAAGACGCCATCGCTTTCATACCAATGACTAGAAAGATGTTTATGTGTTGTGTTGACAAAACTGACAAGTTATATTCATTAAAGAAAGTTCATTGGATTAAAAAAAGACTCATTTACTCATTTAATCCAATGAATGTCTTTATTCAAATTAAAGATTTTTATTTATTTTTTTACATCATAAAATCTGATAACAGACATTCGAAGCTTCAGGAGACACTGTTCCTGTGTGCCCTGCAGTCACATTCTCACCACAGTATAAGTCCAGACAAATTAAAATGATATTATTAGTTATTATTATAAGTTGTCTGTCACATGTCCCTGTTGCTTGTTTAATATTCTGCCTGTGAGTCCTGCACAGTTTACACAACTGCATTATGATTGAATCTAATAAGATAAAGAAGTGACAGAACATTGATAGGGAATGTTTTGTTGCTAGCTGCAGTATTGTAGGTATGTGATAAGGAACTCCAACCACAGGATGTTTTGGAGGAACAGACTTCTGTCCTTGAAAAATATACTATTTGATAAAGTCACTAATGCTGCAGTCAGCATAGCATAGCAACCTTTGTTATTAGCATACGAGGTACTTCATATTGTCACTGTGATGTTCTTTCAGTGATGAAGTACCATTCTGTTCATATTCTCATGTAAAGCAACATTCTTGGACAGAGTCATTCTTCACAGGTGTCACATTCTGCCGCAACATGGATTTTGCAATACCGCTATTACCGTGATAAATGTTTATATATTAAAAAGTAATGTGCTTTACTGTGGCTCAATAACATTCGAGTAGAGAGCTGCGCAAGTACACATAAAACTGGAGTTACATCCAATAACTACCATTTTTTGTTGCTATAATGCACTGCAGTTTTTGTGTTTACTGCGAGAACCAACACAAAAGTCTTCATCTACTCCCACCATCTGAGGAAGTGAAGACCCAGTGGGTTAACTATGGACATTAGTTCCTGAGACAAGCAGCAAGTTGACTGTACTGGACATGTGCCAAAATGTCATTTGCCAGTGTAGTGTCATTTAAATTTGGGGCTTCCCCTGCTTACCTCCACTGTCTCTGTCTCCCTGCACACAGCACCACCTGTGTTCTGGTTTGCTGAAGTCCTTCATATTTAGACCAATACGGGAACTTACAGAGGAAGTAGTGCAGTCAGTACAAAATCCACAGTGTTTTTCTCCATTTATAGCACTATTAAACTCTGCTGCCATTGTTGCAAATGTCCGTAAAAGCATCCAGGATGAATCACTGATGATGATGATAATAACAATGAATCCCATCTCAGCAGGGAGACTCCAGTGCTTCCTCTTTTATCTGCTGCTCGATGCACTCCAGAGTCATTTTTGTGCAATTCATCTAATGCTCTTCAAAGATGCAGTAAACGCCTCTGCTTTAATGATGTCACAGACTGCTGAAAAGTAAAGTGACCTGAATTAGGTCTGTTCTAATGCAGAGATTTCTATTAAAGGGAGATTTCACTTGATCTTTTCTGTGTGTGGAACTCCCTTCAAGTGATCTATCAAAGAAAATCACCATTTTTTCCCAGTGTTTTCACTTGAGAAATGAAACCAGAAGATCAGCGTAGTGTGTAGTTGTTTGTTGTCGACCGTGGCCTACATCTGGCCTTGTTTCTGACACAACAGCTGATGAGCTCCATGGCTTACTGAGCGGTTGGTAGATAGATAGATAGATAGATAGATAGATAGATAGATAGATAGATAGATAGATAGATAGATAGATAGATAGATAGATAGATAGATAGATGCATGAATAAATACAGAAACCTGCACTTTTTTTGGCTTTTTGCCTTTATTTGATAGTTCAGCTGAAGAGTGAGGGTGACATGAAGCAGAGGGCTGCAGCTTGGAATTAAGCCTGGGCAGCTGCACAGCCTTATTACATGGGGCACGCTCAAACAGGTGAGCTACCAGGTGCCTCCATATTCTCCACCTTAACTGATTTATTTGGATTTCCATTTGCTGTTACCAGTGCAACAGCAAATCTTCTTGGGATCCATTTCAGCCAGCAGTGTCTACCAGGTAGCCTAGCGCCACTATTACAACATTTATGGAGTCTGACGCTAAATCTTCGTCACTCATCGCTTCTTCATTGGACCGGCCTGTCTCCTCAGATACAAAAATGAATCGATTCGACCCTCAGTGGTTAAAAGATTTCATCTGGCTTGTATACGACCAGACCAAAAAAGCAGTGTTTTGTAAGTATTGTATAGTGGCAGGCGAACGGATGGCAGGGAATACGCCATACATTACAGGGAGTATAATATTTAAACGTGACAACGTTTCTAAACACGGTACTACAAAACGACACATCACCTGTAGAGATGCGCACCTTGCTTCAAGTTAGCTGGGCCACTCAGGGACAGTCACTGCTGCTGTCAGTAAACAAATCTCCAAGATGAATGAGGACGTGCTGAGGGAGATTAAAATAAAGATGAACATTGCATACTGCATCACAAAAGACCACAAGAACGGCATAAATGTCAGCGCAACCTGTGACAATCATGTGTGATGTGCTGCGATGATAGGACAAATAACAGACAACATGAAATGCGAACTGGCCGGTAAAGTGAAGGACACGCAGTATCTGTCCATTATGATTGATGGAGACATGGACATTTCCACTGAAGAGTGTGAGATCATGTACGTCCGGCTCATTGAAGATGGGAAACCAGTCAACAAACTTGTCAGACAGCAAGAAGTACAGCACGCTCATGCAAAAGGTTGCTAGTGTTATATTACATTTATATATTACTCGTCACCAGTCTTTGACTGACTGAATTGTTTCGTTGGTCGATTTGAACGGGAATCTGTCTGATTGCGAACGATGTGCGTCTCTCTCGCTCTCTCGCGCGTGCTCTCTCTCAAAGCCCCAAAGTTTTCAAGCACAGTGAAGCATATTGTTTAGTCAGACGGAAGTTTATACATTTTTGTTGAGTAAAATCAATTTTGAATTATGGAACTGATTGTTTCTTGTCAATTAATGTTTTTCTCTGACTTTTAAACGTCTTTAGACTATATTGATCACAGACGTCATTCACTCAGACATCCTCATACATAATAATTTACATAATTATTCATAACATATTTTTCTATTATCTTATATACTTGTCTGCCAATGTATAAGGACTGGCCAGAATTTGTATCTCAAGTATAAGAGCCATATCTAATTCAGACCAGCACAGACAGTTCACTGATGCGCATTGAAAATATAACACTGTTAATTTTTCAAGTTTAAAAATGTTTAAACTCATCCTGTTGTGTCCAGGTGGAGGGAAAATAAAGGTTAAAGAATCAGTTTAATTGTTGTTCAACATTGTTAGAATTTCTTATCAGTATCAAATTAATTTAGCCAATAAACACATTAACTAACTGTCCAACTGTGTGTGCCACTAAATTTTTCTTTGTGCTACTTAAATTCTTAACTTGCTAGCACCAGTGCTGTCACCTAAAAAAGTACGCATACAGCCCTGTAGTGTTGTTAAAAAAAGTGCAGTGCAAGTGTTGTTTCCATGGAGTGTCAAAGTAACACACCACTAATGAATACAGCAGGAATACTATTAAATATTAAAAAAATCTACCACTTGATATCTGCCTCACTCACATGCAGATCAGCTGCTGTTCTTGCTGATGTCCAAGCCTGTGAGTAGACCATGGTGGGGTCAGCATCAGAAGAAAATAAAGCCATCCGTCTCAAGTTTCTGCTAAGCTCCATCTCAAATCTCCTGGGAATGTAAGAATATACCAACCATTTAGGATACACAGACCACTCCCTGCATAATCTGCATCTTGTTTCAGTGTTAACTTGATTGTGTCAAGTAAGGGGCAGGCTGGGTAAATGTTAGGTCACAGATTATTGCCATGGTTGTTGATATGATTTCTGCATTTAGCTCAGCCAGGGAACCAGAGGATTGTCTGTTGTTATTGACTTCTTGTTGTCACAGTGATGTTACTGCAGTGATTAAGTGCCATTAGGTTCCTGTTTTCATGTAAAGCAGTGTTCTTGGACCAATCCTGAACGCTGTTAGAAGTCAATGGTCATATAACTACATGCGCTGAATGCTGTGTTGTTGTCAGTTCATGGCTCAAACCTTATTGTGGTTCATTTTTAGTGGCCTGTGTCTGCGGTGTTTAGCAGAAAAATGCAATGCAAGGTCAGGATGTTTGCTCAGGTTTAAATAGTGTGTCTGGTACTGTTCCTTCCTGCTGTCTCCCTACTGTGAGTCACAACACATTATAAACATGTATGATATGATATGATATGATATGATATGATATGATATGATATGATATGATATGATATGATATGATAGAAAAACCACAATAACTTTGATAATTAACAGTTTAAGTAATGGATTGCTTGTTCTCAGTTTCTCAAATGTGTTGCTAATGATATCATTTTAAATTCAATATAATTTGGGTTTGTTACTATTGATCTGAAAGAAAACAAGTTGTCGCAGCACATCAGCTTGGGCTCTTGGAATTTTCAAAAGGTATTTTGTTGCTTATCTACTACATTTTATAGGCTAAAATTCATTGAAATACTTCACTGATTGATAGATAATGAAAATAACTAGCCCTACAGCCGATGATTACGTTCATCATCAATCATTTTCTGTGTTAATCATTTTTTCGACAAAATGTCAGAAAATAGTGAAAAATGGCCATCACAATTTCCCAAAGCACAAGCTGATGTCTTCAAACATCTTGTTTTGACCAACCAGCAGTCCAAAACCCATAAGTGTTGAGTGTAGCTGTTCTAGAAGTCTAAGGAGAACAGAAAAGATTCACATTTGAGAACCAGACAGGGTCCAGAGAAACACTAATGCTGTGTTCATACCTGTGGTTTCATCAGTCCAGCACTGTTTTATTTGGACCGGTCCAGTGAAACTGGACTACAGGTGTGAGGACAGCCTGAGTGCTACTCCAGGACCCCAGGGTGGTCTTTGGTGAAGTTTACCCTCCAGGTGAACACACAAGCTTAGGCAGAGTGAAATGCAAGAAAAATAAAATGACATTCACTACAAATTGCAAGGGACAGAGTTCTCCTAATACACAGTACAGTTTCCTGTGATACAGATTTCAAGGTCATACTGCTCAGTCTATTTGCACTCCTCTCTTTAAGGCTGGATGCCTGTCCCTGGGCTGTGAGAGTGAACAGGGTTATCATTGCACACTGTGTGTGTGTGTGTGCGTGCGTGCGTGCGTGCGTGCGTGCGTGTGAGAGAGAGAGGGGCTTTTGTGAATTTACCAAAGAAATCCCTGAGCCCTGCTCTCCGCGGGCAAGATTTGCAGTTGCTGCCTCTGCAAACATTGGCTCTGCGTGAAGAGAAATTCTCTTCTGTGATACCTCTTGTGTGTGTGTCACTGTCTACCATTACCATCACCTTGTGACCCAGTGTCCTGTCCAGGTGAAAACAGACTCTGAGTGTGGTGCCCAAATGCAAATGTTCAGCCCACACAACACTCTATGTAGAACACACATATTCAAATACTTTAACACACCTGTATGTTCTTTTAGTCGACATGAATTTGTTCACTGCAGGCTTTTCACCGTGTTTCAGGGGTGTTTTTCTGTTTGGGCTGATGTTGTGTTTTGTTTTCCTGCCTGACTCTAGAGACTGGTTGGCAGGCTGTGTTGGCTGCCTTTGTGTGTGGGGAAGCAGAGTTGTTTTCTGCTTTGATCAAGAGAGGTGTGGAGTGTAGGAGAAGCTGTCTTCTAGACGAGGTACTCCTTGTAGCAGATGCAAAGCTGATGATAAGAGTAAGAGCTGTCTGTGTGCACATGGTTGTGCTTGCGTGTGACTTGTTCTATGTGTGGTGTGATTTTTTTTTAATAAGGGCCTAAACTAGGGCATGTGATGGAGAAAAGTGATAATCAGAATCAGAATCAGAAAAGCTTTATTGCCAGGTACGATTTTACACATACGAGGAATTTGCTTTGGTGAGGTTGGTGCATGACACATCTATTAAAAGAAGCTATTAAAAAAATAAAAATATAACATCCATGCCTCAGTGTTTCATCAATGACCCCCCCCCACACACACACACACGCACTCAGTCAGACAGGCCTCAGACTTTCACTTATATATAAGTACATGTGCAATGCATAACATACTATCAGAGCAGCGTTGTACTGATTTCTGTCTGTCAGGCACTTCTCTTTTCAGCTAATTAGGTTACATTTTTTAACCTAGCCTATGAAAAGAAACTAATGACCTAGTTAACATTGTCTCCAGGGTTGTGCTATTGTGGCTGAAACAGTAATGATTATTAACTGGTTATTTTACAAGACATTGTGAGAGCAGTTGGTTATCTCTTTTATCACTCAAAAATTTGGAGAACCAACTACTTTTTGTATTTTGTATCAGTGTTGTTACATTTTTGGTAACAGACACGCTGAATATGAAGTTGATTGAATGCCTTTAATTTCACATTAATGAGTCACTGACTCTGAAATGGTAGTATGACCTTAAAGTAACAGCAACAGTTATTCTAAATAATCCATATTTGTTGTTAAAAAAATAAT